>JAABKK020002195.1:6430-35537 GCA_011634745.2 Catotricha subobsoleta
GGCGTTTAACGGTTTAAAAATTGTTTATGTCAATGAATTAGGATGAAGCTCGACAGAAGTCAAAGATATCTACAAAAATAAGGAATTTATTTGAAATACACGTATTGTTAGAAGGAAAAAAAAGAGAGTATGGCATTGTTTTAAGCAATGTAGTTTTTTTTTTGTTCAAAATATTGAATTATTTATAAATTTTCTGAAAATATGTCATTAATTTTTTAAAATGCAACAATGTAAAATAATTGCGAATTAAAATATTGTCTTCATTTTTATTTATTTAGTTTAAGTTTAAAGAAGGATTTAATTAAATTAAAATATTTATCGGAATGATGCATTTTTTATATGCTAAGCTAGTTTTCTATTTATATTTACGAATACTGGATCAAAGAATTTCATGATCTTCCATACGTTTCATAAATTAGTAAAGTTAACGGCCTACCCAAGGTCTATATTGTTTTTTCTTGTGTTGTTTTAAGTAATTAAGACCTTCCCTCATCTAATAAATAATGTCTCATTAAATTAAATTAAATGTACGAACAATTTTGCAAAAAAAAATAATAATAATAATAATAATTCCAACAGTTGTTGTTGATCACCTTTCGAAACGTTACTAATAATATTTGCTATTAACTTGACATACTGTCACACTGATGAGTTGATGACCATTTACCAATATAATAATAATCATCATAACATA
The DNA here is from genome assembly GCA_011634745.2 of Catotricha subobsoleta. NCBI lineage: Eukaryota > Metazoa > Arthropoda > Insecta > Diptera > Cecidomyiidae > Catotricha > Catotricha subobsoleta. The sequence goes on from JAABKK020002195.1 coordinate 7,125, forward strand.
AATAATAGTTTTGCAACTGTGTTTAAGGACATTATTCAACCGTGACGTCACCAAATTAAGCACTAAAGAAATGCTATTTACAAATGCATATAGAAATTATAATAAATGTTTAACTGTCTGTTATTGCGTTTTAGACTGTTTTCAATTTCATTGCCATTGTAGCAATTCCATCCACAAATACATTTACGTATCAACATTTGTTTTGTTTTGTTTTTTTTTTTTTTAAATAAAATTAATAGTAGAATATTGTGCGTGATTGCATGTTGTGAGATTCTCGTGTTCAATTCAACTATAGTAAGTAAGTTGCGAGCAGAGTAAAAAAAAAAAAAAGAAGTAAGTAAGTATAGCCAATTGTATAAGTCACAAATGTACTTACAAACCATATAATAAGGTATTTGTATTATAGAAAAAATAAACCACCAGGCCAAAGCGCACATACCATAATATAACAGATCATTTCGTTTTTATTTTCATTGAGCCACTATCACTTGAGGCATTTAACATTCTTTTGGTACTATTACGTACACGTAATATGGATTCACAGTTTTATTTAAAACTAAAAAAAAATTAATAAAAATATATAAAATAATAATAATAATAATAAAGAAATACGTCATAACATGCGAGTGAAATGCAATTGCGTGCTGTTAGCTCATTTAATTTATTGTTTGTGACATCAGCTCGTTGATACAGTATCTATATAAACTCCACTCTGTTTATAAATTTAAACAAAACAAGATGCTATTTGATGACACAATTATTTTCGTTTTTTTTTTAAATCCAATAATCGAGTCAAATATTCAGTTATTAGCATTTGAAAATCTCTTTTAAATTCTACTCGTAAATTGGTAAGTATATGAAATTTATTTTAATTTTTTTCTTATGCTGCCTCAATGCACCTGTATCAATGTCAAATGTATGTAACTTACCTCTCAACCCATGGATATTTTTTATTTCGAATTTATTAAAAACAAAATAATAGCAAAACTAAATTCAGTTTTTCTATTTTTCTATCAGGAATAACTACTTAATATATGGTTTAAAATTATATGAAATATTAAATATGAAATGATAATTTTTGTAAAAGTACTTTGACATAAACCGCTGAAGGTGAAGTCATATATAAAGCATATGATTTATAGTTAAATAGTTTCGTAACCTTTTATGAAACCATGAAATTTGGTATAACCGTAGCCCTTCTCCTAACAGCAATGAATGTGTCAAAAATATGTCAATCATTTTAAATTTTTCTTGGTTTTTTTTTCTATTCTATTTTGTATAATGCTCAGATTGAATATATGCAATCAAATTATAGGACAGGTACGAGTTGTTTTTTTTTTTTTATATATATATAATAAAAGTTAAACCGCCAACAAAGTATACCACATATGCTTCGGTATATAAATAAATAAATATACCTGAAACAGAACAGAATTGTTTGACTTGTTGTGGCGCCTAACTGACTGTGCTTTGTTTTGAATTTTCATATAAAAATATAACCGTAATATATGTCAGTGAAGTTATATTTAATATAATAATGGTAACCTTTTCTCTATGCTTTTTTTATGCTTTTTCCATTAATAAGTAAAAAAGACACAATGTTTTCTTTCGATTTCTTTACAAAATAGAAATTGGTAGAAACATAGAATAAAATCTTCAAAAAAAAAAAAAAACTTATATTACCTATATTTGTTACTAGTGGATTTTAGTAGCAGTAAATAGTGTGATTTGCAAATCTTTTGAAACAAACCATATGCGAATAAGCAATTAATTATTTTCTTAATTATCCAGTACCAAATTTTTACGTATTACTACCATCTATTTGATTTATCACATTTTTATTCAACATTGTTTCAATAGAACTTAAAAACTAATTCATATAAACCGACATCGTACCATAAATCATTGAAGTTTTTAAATTATGGTCGGAATTTATAATTAAAGGCATAAACCGCCAATTCACAGAATCTTAATTTGAGACTTTGCACATATATTAGCAATGACCTTGTTCGATTATAAAAGTTTGATGTTTATTTCGCAAGATCTGTGTTTATATTACATTTCCTGTAGTCTGTCGTTTTGATGAATAATCTCAATAACCGTCTTATTACAACTCTAAGTTATTATGTTCTCTTATGAGAGGTAAGAAATAACAGAAATTATTTTAGATTTTTTTAGAAGTTATAAATGAAACAAACAATTATTAATGAGAGCGAATACGTGAATTATTCTGAAAATATCTTGCCTTGAATTTGAGATATTGCTAGATTTTTAAATTTGATTCGTTATTTCAATAAACATTAAACAAAAACAATTAAAATCAGCAAATATTGTAGTCTAACATCAGTAATAGGACAAATGATCAGTTCTGGCATTGGGAGGTAAAAGATATTTTGAAGATTTAGTTTTTTACATTTTTATTAACATCAACAGTTGGATAGCATTTGCAATTATTTAGAAGACATCATCGGGGTAAAATTCCTAAACAATTTTATATATAAATATTTGTGCGTACATAAAAAAAATGTGAATAATCTAAAAAAAAAAAACAAAATAAATGAAAAATATAAAAAAATCATATAAGACGTACGCTTGACACACAAGCATACATAGTAAGTAATATTAAATTTTGTAATAAAATTCACATAATTGTTTTCCTTTTCTATTTTTCTAATTTTTATTTTTATAAAAACTACCATATTTTAAATAGTTTCCATCATTAATAATCTTATACATTTTTGATTTTATAATGTGTTTTGTTTATTATTCATTCATACCACTTCTATACATTTTATATTATACATAGTATTATTTAAATCTAAATAAAAAAATATGGTTTTTAATCTCATTATTATTTTAATGAAGTCGACGGTACACAATTCTTAATAAGTAGGTAGCTGGTAGGTTTTCCATATATATATGTAGATATTGACTACATACTTATATATACATTGTATTCGTATATAGCAGACAGATTATGGTAAAATAGTCGTCTATTGAAATACAGATAATTGTTTGTAATAACTTGTAATGGTTTTTAATATTATTAATTACTATTATATAGTTAAACAATGTATTTATTGTAAATGTTAACAATTAAATTAGGGTGATTAAATTCACTAAACTTTTGAAATGATTTGAGGCCTATTGTGAATAATATTCATGAAAAAATTATTTTCATCCAAATTTGCATCGAAGTACAATTAATATTAATCAAATTATAATTGTAATATAAAGTTGTTTTGCAATAGGTATTTTAAATTCCTTATCTTTTTATTTTTGTTATACATAAGACTCTCGATAACGTGAACACAAAATGTCAGTTCATCTTATCGAAACATGACTCTTTTCGTTACTTATGCAATAATATTTTAGATTCCATTCATAAAAGCAGAATTTCTTGTTATTGGCGGTAATATCGACAGCAATAGCCTCAAAAAAAGTTCATGTTATCGAGACACAGCTCATGTTATCGAGATAGTTCATCTTATCGGGGGTTCATGTTATCAAGAGTCTACTGTAATTATTATTTTTTAATATTGTATTGAGAAAAGGTCAAAGGTCTTCTTAATTACTAAAAACGTAAAAATTTTACCAAAAAAAAGAATATTTATTTTCATTTAAAAAAAATTCCATAAAAATAAAATTAACAAAAAAAAATAAAAATACTTTTGTACTAAGAAATTTTAATTAACGAAAAATATGAACTCATAATAAAATATTTCACCTTGTCATATATATGATCGAAATATTTCCATATGATTCTAAGTCACCCTATTAAGCGCCTATCCAACTTAAACATCACAAAATGTATTGAAATAGAAATATATTATACTTACATTTTTATTATAAAATATAATTTGAAAACGAAAATCAACTGTGGTGGAAATGAATTAATAATTAATATATTTTTAAATAGTTTCTATAATTGTATGTGAATAATTTTTTTTTACAATAAATATCAAATTATATGAAAAAAATTTCAAAAGAGTTGGGTATTTTAAAATGTATTTAAAAAAAAAAAAATTGAAAATAATTTAGTGTAAAGTGCGTCTATTATTTTATTAATAGCAAATAGGCTGATTGTTTTCAATCGATCAGACATTTCTATAATCCACTTTTACATATTAAATATTATTAATACAAATAATTGTTGGAATACATCAAATTTTCATTATGAGAATTTAAGAATAAGAAAATAAATGACACAAAAAACAAAAAGGAAAAAAAAAAAAACCGAAAAATACAAAATTTAATAGCACTATATCGGCTTTCCAGATAGTTTAAGTGTTTTATGTATACTTTAGTTCGGTTTTAAATATTACACATGATAAGTGTGTGCCTGTATGTGGGCCGCTAGTATAAATTATTTAAAATTTTCGATGTGAATTAACCATTGATAAAAATTATTGAGTAAAAATTAATTTTCAATAATTTAAATTTGAAAGGCCATTTATTTTTAAATTGTTTACACAATTTACGATTTAATATTGGCAGAATTACGTCAATACAATGCATGCATATAATATTTAATTGTTAGATTGTATAATAAATAAAAAAAAAAAACCTTTTTCTTTTCTTGTTTATTTAATCGACCGTATAATAGCATAATTTATAATATGTATATTATAATTTATTGAGATAAAGGGGTGAAATATTCAATACCTTACTTTGTGATAGTCTACTTTTCTTTAGAATACCTGCTCGTAAAATATGTCAGATGGATAACTATTATGTCGTAAAATATTTGTTTAATCAATATATTATTCTACTAAATAAAATCCATATTCTATGTTCTATTGTTATATTATTATTATATACAATCTATATGACATAGGTACGAGTACCTATATATACCTTTATTTATATTAAATATTGTATATATGTTTTATGTATAGAACATATTGTATAAGTAATATGAATGAATGCGTTTCATTCTAGCTTTAAATATATAGAATTTATTTACAATAATTATAGGAAACGTATCGAATTTTTTATTATATTTTATTTTAATGTAAACATAAATTTTATGCTATATTAACAATTACAATTTACAAATATATGATTATATTTTATGTTCCTTTACAAATCCATAACAATAATTATGTGAATTATAATTTAACTGTCTAGAAGTCATCAAGTTATAAACTTTTTTCTTTTATTTATTTTTTTTTTTGCAACATTGTTGCACTTTATTTTAAATCTGATTTTATTTTATTTCGCTGGTCACGTACAAAGCTTCCTCTGCATAAAGAATATTTTATAGGTATTCATTTACATTTTTACTCTAGATCCTATCAGAGATGGACGTAATTAAGTAGATTGTTAAAATGTTACTTAAGTAACATAAGTAACACAAGTACATTTTTTGGTATTGGTACTAAAATAAATTATTTTCAAGTACCAAGTGTAAAAGTGGTAGGTACTGCTATTTACAGTACTTTTTTTTCGGTGATGGTATTTCTGAAGAATCACATTTGCAAGTATAGTTACATTATTTAATAAATAAAATATAATGATTGCATATAATTAACAACTAACCGAATATTGTTTATAGATTCACTTTATTATTAAATTCTATTAAGATGATAAATTGAAATTTATTCTAATATTTTATCTTTAATCTTATTGGTATTTATTTTTGTACTGGTTTTGTTTTGGTATTTATTTTAATCTGATACTTGTACTGGTACTGAAATTTTTTTTTTTTTGTGAAAATACTTATGCTTGGAAAATTACTTTAAAGCACAATTTATAAAAGTACTTTTTTTCAAGTATTTGCCGATCTCTGGATCCTATGGATTTTGTTGAAATAATTATTCAAGCATCTGTAACACAACTTTTTAAATTCACATTCTTATTCAGCCCATTTTAATTAATGTTCTAATAAGTAAGACTATTTAAATTGAATTATTATTTAATTTATTAATATCCACTACATACATTTTAAATTAATTTATTATTAATAACTTTGACTTTTGAAGTCAATATCAAGCGCGGCCAACATATTAAAAGTTTTATCGCGATTAAGTAAGGTTTTCATAACGATCGAACCGAGAGAGGGGGAGGGGGGATGTAAAAAATTGCAAATCCTGTGTACATACATGTTTCACATGAAATGCATAAATAAACTAAAATCACCCTTCTTCACTATAACTTGGTTTAATCCGACAAAATTGTCCTTCAACTATACGCCAAGCAATCGTATAATGCGGTATCACAATTAAAAAAAAAACGAGTATCGCAAAGCTGCTTATTTAATTTATGGTTTTATTACTTTTATTCCTAACCAAACAGTTTATTAACAATGAATTTTACATTCCTACGCATCGCTGATTTTTCTTCTAAGTTGCATTATTTTCTTTATACTACGATTTTTTAAAGCTTATAATTACTGATTAATCTTATTATAAATGTGCTGTCCAAACATTATAATATAGCACAACCTGTTTAGCGGATCCGTAAAAAAAAAGAAAAGAAGAAGACTTGTGAGACTGAAGTTCAACCAAAATAACTAAGAATATATAATCAAAAGTGTAAACGTTACAATCTTTTGCTAATATTATAAAAATGTTGCCTTCTTCTTTTTATTTAGTATACATATTTTTAAGGCGACTTTATATTTATGTGTAACATGATAAGTTTGCTAAAAATCACATGTGTTGAAAATATTTATAAATTTATTTATTGCTACTATTATGTATTATATTATACCTGAAATAAATTAATATCGATAACGTTATATGCACTACACAATGTTTGAGACTTCATTCATACATTTTGATTCAAAACAATTTTGACATGTTCAACTCCTGTTGCAATATAATATAGCATCCAGATGCATATTCAAAATTCTATATTCTTTAAAAAAAAAATCATTAATATTAATTCAACATCGCGAAAAAAAAAATACAGTTCTAAAATTATTTGATTTTTTCACACTATTTAACTGAAAGTATATAAAATAAACACACACTAACAATAAACTTTAACACTGACTAAGTTCTTCCAAGAATTTTATGGTTTAATGCTCGTTTATCAGATTTGGCTTAGATAAAATTAACCAAGTGATAAAGGTTTCTTTTTCATCTTATTCTCAAAGACAAAACCAAATGGAAAGAAAAAAGGTAGAAAGATGTCTAGTATACGTTACAGCAAGTTTTCGTACAGCATATATGTGGAGAATGGATATAGTATAGAAGCTACCTGATATATTATTTTCTTTTTTATTTATCCACATTCTTATAATTAGTCTCCATAATATTAGTTTTTTTTTTTTTTTTGCTAAATAAACATTAATCCAACATCGACAATTTATGTAGCGAATTTTCAATTTTAAGTTTAAATACCTCATTAAAAATGTTATAATTTTGAGTGACATGTGCACGAGAACCAATACTAAATGTAGATCAGGTTTGATCTAAATTTAGTTTCTTTCAGATGTTTTCTTTTTTAATGTTATATTTTTGTATTATTGCATTTAAGCTTTTCAAGCTGCTGATGATTAATTTGTAGTAAATTAATTCATATCTGATAAAAATTACGATAAATATTGCATATATAAGAATTGGCTCTTGAAATAAAATAATGGAAACTTGAAATTTTTTGTTGCAAAAATTTGTTTAGGAGAGTTTTTTTGTTTTCATAATAAGATTTCTTCGATCCTCAATATCTTCGATTTAGGACGTTTCATGTAAGTAACATGTCGATCAGACGAAAAATATAGTTTTAGTTACATAAATAATAAGCATCAACTAAAGACGTAGTGAATCTAAAGCGGGTCTCGTAAAAGCATGTCTTCAAAATTTCGTCATCAAAATAAATACAAAAATGTAGAAAACTATACCGACGTCAACATGCATGATTCGCAGAGGACAGAGCTATTTTGTAAATACAGCGTTGGATAGTAAGTATATATCCATCGATATATAATATTTTATAATCTTAATTCACTATTATAGCATATCGAATATGACGGAAATAAAACAGAATGGATTTTCATTCCTAAAAAGAAATGTAAGTGGCTAATATTAATTACTTCGCTCAAGAATACTATTAGGCAAAAAAAAAAAAACGTTCTATTGCATTATTTTACACAATCATCAGATAACAATCAAACGATATGTTATTAAAGCACAATGTACCATAATTATTTGAAACAAAAAATGGATTAATTATTCGCCACCTGCTATAAAAATAACATCACGATATTAAACGTAAAAATGAAAACAAGTTCTTAATTTTTTTCAGTAGGAACTCTTTCTTGTTTTTTTTTTTTTTGCAATAGCATATTTTTTGTCACCGCACGGTTCCTATTTAAGAACTTATAATTAACTATAACAAGCCAAATTGGATATTTATAATAATTTTTTGTTTTCTTAACCAAATGAAAAATTATTGAGACCATCTGACTTTTACCACAAATTATTATAAATTAAACTGTAATAATTGATAATAATAATATAAAATGAATGATGATTATAGATTTTAATAGGTTTCTTGTTATATTTGTTCATAAAAATTATTAGGTAGTAAGAATTAGAAGGCAGTAAAAATTATAAGGCACAGCAAAAATGAGACCCTTAAATTCATACTTAACAATTATACGTTACAAAAAGAATGACATATATACAATTAGTTAGTTGTCAACAGCAATAATGTAAACCGTATATTACGGCTGCTACATTCAATTAGTTATAAATAATTCAATTCAGTTACTTATAATTATTTATAAATAAATTGAATTGCGAACGAACTACGAACAGAACAATAATATGGTGTATTTAGGGAAATTATTGCGGTAGATTTTGTATTGATTATTAGGTTTGGGAGAGTGATAAAATCAAAATACAATTTTGCCATTTATTGAAATTACCTGGGTAATTCTTAAAGTTTTAACATTCCCTTATGACTTATGATTATTGAAGAACAGAATCAACACTATTTAATTAGTAACTACAGAAACAGTTGTTAGGCAATGTTTTGAAATACAGGAAATTAATTTATATATTGCAATTGAAATGAAGACAAGTTTCAAAAAATGATCAAATGATAACTTCATAGGCCGGTAATGCTTAAACGCTGTTGTAGTTGCATGTCTAAAAAAAATTGTTCAAGTAAATTACATCTTAGATTACAGCTTTAATATCGTTATTGAATACACGTTGATCATTTCTAAAAATAAATTTTAATAAAACTATAATTTATAAAATATAATATAATTGAAAGGAAAAATAACTGAAAAAGTGTTCCGGGAAAGAATGAGTAAATGTATGATTACAAATTTGAAATTATGCGAATTACACAATATCAATTAGGGGATAATAACGAATGGAACATGTGGCTCAATAAGGAAGAATAATATTTATTATCCAATATATTGTTGTTTCAATTAAGCATTCATTAATAATATTGTTGATAGAAAAATAAATTAGTTTAATATCAATTCTATTTACAAGTTATTAAAATTCATAAAAATTACTGAAATATGTCCATCTTCATCAAGTTTATTAAATTCAATTTTAAAACAATTACAAATATAAAATTGATATTTAACTTTGGCTAATATTTGTATAGAAAACAACGTGTACGTATAAATAATATAGCAAAACCCATATCGAATAATATGTAGGTAAAAGTAGAAAAGTTTTTTTCTTTTCTTTCTTTTATTGTACACAAAGTGCATAAAAACGATATCCATAGTGCATAATAATATCTGCATAATCATTGCCAAGTGTTGCGCTTACCTTGTGCCTAAACATAATTTTACTACTTATATGCTTATGCTATATCTAACAGTTTACAATAATATTTTTTTTTTTTTTAAATTTCTCAAAAACACGACAAGTTGCGAGTCACACGCTATAAATTTAAGTAGGTTTTAGACTTACACTTCTAGGTATTATTGTTAATATATTGGCGCGAGAAGGTATAATGTATAATATTGCTATCAATTCAACTATATAGCTTTTTTTTTTTATTCTATTAACCATCCATTATTAATATATTCGCATAATACTCATGAATTTATAAACAAAGGAGTGCAAATCTAATTATAGTAATTACCATCAGGTGAAAGTGTAAGATATCGTTTTGTTTTGATTTGATTGAATATTGTGTAAATATACATAAAAAAAAACAAACAAAAAAACAAAAATAAATATGAATGTATGAATATTCAATATATGCGTACACAAAATACAGTAGTAGTACACAACATCGTACACATAATATGCATTAATAGTTAATATCACCATATTATCATGTAATCAAATAATCGACTATTTATAATAGTAGGTAGAGATTAAATAAATGCACTTTAGCCGGTTTTAATGTGCCGCAGTCGGCAGTACCATTACAAAATGCAAATAATTACAACGCATTTTAAAATATATTATTACTTACTATTATTTATAAATTCTATATCTGATTGATTAATTGTTTCGAGAGATAGATAGAGAGAGAGAGAGAGAGAGAGAGGGAGAGAAAGAAAAAAACAAAATGAATTAGTTATGTAAATATCGATATCGTTGCACTAAATATTGAATAAAGAAATATAAATACAGATATATTAGTATTTATCCATAGCATTAGCTATTAAATCAAATGGAAATATATGATGCTGCTGAACACCAGCCCCAGTATATTCTGATTGCATGCAAAATTTATGGCCAAGCACAACGGGATACATTGATTGTCGAAAAATTCAAATATGCCCCCCACTTACACACCAGTCTTTTTATTCGAACATTTTTTGGCCAGAAAATTATTATGTTAGCTTTCACACATTTCATTCAAAATTAAATTAATTACTAAATGTTTTTTATGTCCTAATAAATCAACAAAATATTTTCATTTTTTTGTTTTAAAATAAAAAAAAAAAAAAAAAAAATATATTTTTCAGCTTTACGTTAATTATTTGTTTTATGTTGATTTTTGCGGCAAATAAACTAAATATGAATAAGAATGTGTATAGTGGTGCAGACATCAGCATTGTCTGGATTAAATAACGTATATTTATTTATTTTATTTTTTGTGCTGCTGTGGCTACGGTTTTTGTTTCGATTTTTATTCAAGATGAGTAATTTGAAGGCAAGTGCAGAGCATTTTTTTTTCATGTTATTCTATTCTAATATTATCAGCTAGTTTTGTAAATATTTTTGTACAGGGCTTAATTGAAAGAGTATTCAAAAGATTAACTCTTATCAAATGTTCACCTTCATTTGCAAGCATTTAACGTGGTGTCATGGTGAAAATCCATACAATATATATGCGAACTATTGCTGAGATGATCAATGATCATGTACGTCTACAAATTTTATGAAAATATGCAGTTTGATCTGGCCCAATAAATACTTATACCTCCTAAAAAAATATATTTTAAAATCTGGCATATACATGATATGATTGAAAATCTATCTAAATATTCCATTTACATTAGGTAGAGAATAATAAATCATATAGGAATAATAAAGTTTCTGTAAACATAATATCAAAAAGTAAAAAAATAAATAATTTATTGGATATAAAATGATATTTATATTCAATGCCAGTTACTATATTTTTTGTAAACCTTCTATTAAAATTGTTGATAATTCATAATTTTTTCTTTTTAATCTTCTTTGCGGAGAATTATACATTTTATTTGCGGTGTATATGCTGATAGCTTATTTATGTCAGGGTATATATAAATAAAGTATATATAATTGTCAAAATATCAATTAAAAAACCAGTTCATAAAATTGTTTGATTCAATAAATTTATTTTCAACAATTAAATGTAAAAAAAAATGTGTATGATAATAAGTAAATTAAGAATCTTTTATACTCGATACATTACAATAACAATCACAATTGCACAACAACCAAATAGTATGAAGTGAATATTTTTTATTCACATCACAAATCAACAAGTTATTTTCAACGATATTATTGTTATCTTAATTTCTTGTTGTCACACAGAAGGTACTTATTTTGATATCATTGCTCAATTGAAATTGCGAACAAGCTTAGTCTGATTATAGAAAAGATAACAACAACTGGTTGTCGTACAAAAATTGTGAACAACTAAAACATAATATGAATTTGTGCAATTTTAATGAGTTAAATTCAAAACTCTGAAATTATGTTGATGGTTTTGATTCATAAATTTATGATGTTGTGGAATTCTTTTAGTGAAGATAAGTGGAATGATAGAATTGTACATGAGTTTGGGCATGGCCATATACCACATACCGAAGTAACGGTTGCGCTCTTTATATTAATAACCAGACTCGTGATTGATGTGTTTTTTTCCCTTAATCTTGAAATTAAAATAAAGTCAATTGATGAGCAACAAAATTTGAGTCCTTGTAATCAGAATCATTTACATAAAGCAAATGTGTATTTCAAGTTCTTTTTAATTAAAGAAAGATCATATCAACTCAAACTTTGCCATTGCTGTGTATCAGATTGATGTGGTTTGAAAAACCAGTACAATTCCAATTGAATCACTGATTTATTATAAATTTATTTATAAAATTATAGAAATGGATTTTTGGTTCTCGTTACATAAAATTTTTGAAATTTTTCAAATAATAATTAATTTATTAGTTTCCATAAGGGTATATATATATTAATATATGTTTAACGGATGACATCATTCTGGATTCTAAGAACATTTAAAAAACTAACATTTTCTATCATTTTTAATGTGTTTTGTTAAATATCTATTCTTTCGCAATAAAAAAATTATTATTTTGAGTAAAATTTATAACTGATTATTAAATTAATTATCGACTATTTATATATACTCACGTTCTTGCATAAATTACTATTTGATTTTTCTAATTAATTATTCAATTAAACCGCAATACAGTGAAATATTATCAATTGATGATATCATAAGAGATTTTGAATATTGTTTTCAATCTCCTCTATAATCTATAAAAAAGAAATAAAACGAAGATTTCAAATAAACCTCGTTGTTTTGAAATACTTCTACTGCATGAAAATACTTAATTATTGAAATCGAATTTGTTTATGTGATTAAAGTATGAACTTATTCTTTATTAATAATACTTAGGCTAGGAAACTTGTCTCGCATAACTACCCATAGCAACATTGTTAAGTCAATATTTTTTTTCAAATATTTTATAATCGCCTACTCTGATGATACTTTAAACTTAAATAAAACACATTGTTTGAGAGAGTGGCTATAGATAGAGGGCTGTGACAGTGTGAGGATGATGTTTATGATATGATTGATGTGGAGGATGTTGAGGATGTAACTGAAAGAGAATCTGTAGGTTTTTGAGGATGTGAAAGATTTCTAGGATGCTGAGGGAGTTGAGCGTATGAATGGATGTAAAGAATATTGAGAAAGTGGAAGGTCTGAATGATTTTGAGGATGTGCTGAATGTTAACAGGATGTGACAGGATGCAATCTTAAAATATAAAATAAATTACTTTCATTAAAAAAACTTACATGACTTTACGGACGTTGGAAATAGCAGGTACTCCGTAGAAGTAGTATACTTATATTTGATCATTCAAAATTATAAATGACAATAACTGCAAAATGAACTAATCAAGCAAGCAAACTATATTTTACATAAAACATCTTCACGAAAAACAATGACTTCATATTTTTTTATTTTTTTATTTTACAACTTTATTATCGTTATTTTCGTAATAACATTCATTTTGCATTGCACTTAAAATTATTTTTTAAGAAAAATTAAATCAAAACATATTTCATATATATTTCTATAATAATTTGTTTTAGACAAATCCATCTGAAATATGCTCTGCAAGCAAGCAAAATAAAAATAAATAAAAAATTAGCACACTTCAAATTTCAACATTTTTATTAATTTATTTTATTATTATAGACGCTAAAAACAATGTATTTTACAATTACATATATTAGCAATTTATTTACTCATGTATCCAGACATACATTTAATCAAAATCATGAATCATGATGATATATGACTTTAGAAACAAAAACAAGAAAGAAAAAAAAAATCCCTCAAAGATAGTTATCAAATGTAAGTTTGCTAGAGAAAAAAAAATTAATAATAATAATAAAATAATGTTCCTAACATGTTTCATAGTCGCAGATAATTGCATTTAATTGCAAATTCTGAACAACACTGTGTACACATTACCGGTAATGGTGTGGTATTGTAGCTTAGGTGATATTTATGTATATATTTATTATTATAAAATGAATGCTCATGTTCTGATTATTTTTTAAAGCGTTATATCGTCCACATACTCGTTATATGTGTACCAACTATACCATTAACAACCATTATACAATTTTCTTTCTTTCTTTTTTTTTTCCTATTTTATTTATGATTTTTTATTTTTATTTTTATATTTTGTACATATTGTGCATGAATTAGGTAGAGTTTTGTGTTTTACCTATTTGGTTATTAAGTATATAGCCGGGAATGATATAGTCACAACACAAGTATAGGTAAACGCGCCATAGTTTCTCATATAAGCAATAAGTTATATACCTACAATGTGTATAGTGCCGTCTAAATAATAATAATAAAAAAAATATATATATATATTTACCTTTTAACGTGATGATATGTATTTTATTATGCATTTACCACATTATAATAATATGTGTATGATAACATTAATTTCATTGGCTGAAGATTGGAAGAGATATAATGTACAACGAAAATAAAAAAAAAAAAAAACACTCACTATTCCTACATAATAGCTGATAGATAGAAAACCTGAAAAAAAATGTAGGTAATTTTATTTGAATTTGTAATGGCGTCGAAAAGCATTATAATTTTATCAAAATGCTGGTTATAGACAACGAATGTGTGTTTATGTTTTTTCTTTTTTTTTTTAGGTTTTCGTTTTTGGTCAAAACTATATAATTAATATTTTAAATAAAATAAAAATAAAAATTAACCGAACAGAATTTAGTAAGTAATTGGTTTTTTTTTTCTTCTATCTGGTTTTTACTGAAATTAAAATGCAAAGAATTTTTTTTTATATGAAATGCAAAATTATTATTTTCATAATTTATTTTATGAAACAAGAAAAATACTATTTATAAATGCAGCGCTCTAATTATTTAGTTTTTCACAATTAAACAATGTTTTTCCATTAAAAAACCATATAAATAGTGTGTGTGTGTTTTTTTTTTCTTTAAAAATACATGAAATAGGATTTTATCACGCAATATATTATTGCAATTATTTATCTGCACTACGGATTTTTTTTTGTTTTGTTTCTAAAACAATTATGTTTTTAGTTAATATTAATAAGTAAATGAGAAGGTAAGTATGCCTATTGCCTATCTATCGGTTTTAAATGAAAAAAAAACATTTAATTTTCTGTAAAACTGAAACAGTTTTTATTATATTAAGTTTACTGAACCTGATATTAAATTTATTAAACTCGAAGCTTTTACTTTATAGAGTTAATATACGAAAATACGTACACACATACCTTTAATAATTCTCTTTCTATTCGGTGGTCTTAATTGGAATATTTACGGTAATTGCATAAATATTTTGTTGCAATATCTACAAGATTTCCACTGAAGTATTAGCGCATTTAATTCATTTTAATTATTTTTATTTTAAGTATGTTATGGCGTCATTTAAGTAAGGGAAACCATTTTTACGATTTGTAGCTGTTAATGTATCTTTTATTGATATTTAATAAGAAAAAAGACAAACATTTGAGTTCAAATTTTTGAATGTAGTTTTTAAACTATATGGTAAACTTTCGGACATTAATTTTACATAAATTCAATAATTTTCCAGAATACATTGATTTTTAACTAAAATTCACTACAATTAATCTTAAATTTTATTAGTAATTTATAAACCGATTCTAAGAATTAGCCTACGGTTTAGCTATGTTTATACACTTTCAAATCGATGACTTAACTTCAAAAACGTTAAGCCTATATATTTTTTTTTTTTTTTTTATATTCGTTTTTTGATGAAAATGTGATCAAGGCGTCATCCTGATTTCATTTTCATCAACAAAAAACAGAAGTTGGTCAACGGTTTTTAAATTTTAGCCATCGATATGTTTTCTTTAGGGCCATTTTATCAATCGTAGTTTAAACTCAGTTTAAAGTTAAACTCAGTTTAGCTTGAGTTTAAACTAAGTTTAATTTTATGTCATTTTTTCAATCATCGTTAAACTAGGTTTTATCATACAAAATATTGCTTAAACTGAGTTTAACTTAAACGCCCGATGTTGGCCGTTTAAAGTTAAACCGTAATTGATAAAATGGCCCTTAGAGTTGTTTGTTGTATATTTAGAGTAGAAGATGAAGGGCCATTACAAACTTATATGCAAAATAACGGCTAATTTATGAAACATTAAAGTTCAAAAGAAACGAGTATTTATTTACCTATGCGTTAAGAGAGATATTTACTTTATTATGAAATCTATTAACATTGATTAATTTGAATTAAGAATTAGAGAATTCTCTGAAGAAATGCAAAAATGCAATTACAACTGGTTTCTTAGTATAAAAAAAAACCACTAATATCAATGATGTTTGCATCAAATTAAAAAGTTTACTTCAAAGACCATCAGTAAATACGATATTAAGTTTATAAATAGTCTATCGGTCATTTTATAATTTATTATTTTATATAACTATTTGTAATTTATTTTCAAAGTTAATAAAGTAATAATATTTAAGTATTTTAAAAATAACGCAATACTAACCATATGGTAACATAATAATTTCTTTAATATAATCCATATAATCTAATATTAACAAGCATTTCATCGACCAAAGTGATGTTAATTTTCTATATTGAATCTCAATAATAAACTTTTTTATCATGTCAATAAATTAAGTACATTTTTATGGGATTAAACAATACAAAAAAAAAAGAAATAATAAAAAATAAACAACAGTATATGAATAAATTTCTTTTATAAGGTCTTCATTTTAATATAAAAATGCGATCTTCCGTATTAATTCACTAGTTCTTGGTTGATAAAAGAATAATAATAATAATAATAATATTAATATAAATAATAATAGTAATTCATGTAAAATATTATATAAAATGTTTATGTTTGTTACGTTTACTGCATCAATTATGAATTATTCAATATATCTATTAAACGAATATGGTCAAGTTAACTATTTTTATATTATAATTATTATTAATATTATTATTATGAACAGTTTACATTAATTAATTTCTTTTGTAACAAGAAACAGTTGTTAATTAGGACATTTTACTATAATTTATTGTTTTATATTTTTTTTTAAACTTACATGCACAGAATATTAATGCGCTAGGTTTAACTTTTGCTTTATTCAACCCTATTGTTGAATTTAATTTTATGGCTGTTGATTTTTATCATTCATTTAAGAATTAAGGGACATAAAAATCTACAAGAAATAAAATATTAAAATGGAAAACTAGTGTAAGTACTTTATAATACTAGATGCATAATATTATTATTATTTATTTATTTTAAGTTTTTTTTTCCTTTTGCCAACAATATTTAAGCCTTACATGAATCTATATTCTATAGGTAGGTATGTATATGTTCCTTTTATATACAGAAATGCAGACATGGACTATGTGTATTGTATTGCGCATGAATATAAAGAACACGCCCTATACTCTATTCTATTTCACACGATGGCTTCCGTTTATTCAAAACAAAAAAAAAAACAACAACACATTTCTTTTTTAGTCCCATTGTATCCTTGGTAACTATGAACAGAAGATATTTTAGGTGCTTATTTTTATTATAATTTTTTCTTTTAATGTAAATACAATTAAATAATGTATTGATCTTGTTACGATACCATTGGACTTAAGTAGTTAGTATGTATTTGTTATGGCATAAGTATAGTATAATAATTGTATAACTTGTTCGAAGTAGAGAATTAATATATGTGTAGAAGTGCAAGTTAGTTTAGATATTCTCGTTATCATTCAAGTCTTCGAAGTATGTTGATTTTGAAATAATGCAATGCATATTAAATATAACGTGTTGGTTACATAAACCATTTGCAATAGTGCGACAAGTAAATATTCTATTAACTGCGCTCTCCGTCCAGTTATACATCTTTTGTATGGCTAATAGAATTGATGAAAAGTATGTTGTAGCTTAGAGAGGAACTTCAATTTATTATTAATTATTATTAAATTCAATGTTCAGGATCATCATCAAATGTACTAGTCTGGGCTAGCCAAAGTAGATGATCCGCTAAACGGAGATAACTTTTTTGAATGCATTGCTTAATAAAATAAACTAAATGTAAATTAAAATTTATTTATTTATTTCATTTCATTATTAGTGTTTTCATCGTACATTTCTCCCACCTACTGATAGCTGGCACGACGCCTCAATATAATATATAATGACTGCTTTTGTGATAGAGCTTGAAATTATTTTTTTCTGGGAATCACAGGAAACTAGTCCTATCTCTAGAAGAGATATAAAAAATGACTTAATACTAAACATAGAATAAAAATATTATAAATGCCATTATTAGCCACCACATTTATATAAACAATTAAATATTTAATTTTAAATATAAATAAAAATATATATTTAAGTAGTAAAAACATTGTTAATCTAAATTAAATATCTCTTTCTTGTCTTTGATTATTCACTAAATATATAATTTAACTTTATTTCTAAATATATTCACTTCACAAATGGTGCATTAACCGGGATATCATTCCATAATTTACATTCACTAATTGAATTTGAATTTATTTTATCACGTTCTGTTAATTATAAGTCTTCCAGGCGTGTTGAAATTGATGCTCTATTTTGTACAATACAGAATTACTGATGATGTTTTTTTTTCTCTTTTTTTCTTAAAATCATTATTTTTCCAATCAATACTGTCTTCAAATTTGCATTCAAAACGTCTCTTTTACTTCAAATTGATGTAAAGGTCGCAAAATTATACCTTACGAAAAAAAATAATACATATCATGTCGTCATTAAAGCGTCAATCAAACTAAGATTGAAGTTTATTTTTGCAAGAAAGTAAGTAATTTCAATACCAAATAAGTTGTTTGAATCAGATGTACCAAACCAATGAACTGCTGTTAAGAAATTGATTCGACGATTTTTCTTACAAAACATAGACATTTTACGTCAGACAGTTGAGATAATTAAATTCAAATCTATTTATAAGAAGGCTACAAAAAAAACATACTTTTTATCTTTTTTTTTATTACATTCAAAAAATGTTTAATAACTTTAAAAAGTTTGATACAAAATTCGACAAAAAAAAAATTAAATTCCTTCTTATTATTTAATTTTTTCGGTATATAATTTAGTTTTTATCCATTCTGCTTTGTTTTTTCGATAAGCAAACCCCAAGATCAAATCATATATTCATTCAAACAATTTTCTTTTACTGAAACAGAATTTAAAGAAATTATCGATGATTTGGCTGTCAATCACAAAGTTTTTGCTATCCAGGTTAAACACTTATTTTTCGGCCTTAGTTAAGTAGATATTTATGTCGGTTTTAAGATTGAGAGGAAAAAAAAAACCTGATAGCAGCAATTTATTTAATAAGGCTGAAAGAAATAATTTTTTATAATATTAAAGGAAATATTCGTTTAATTTAAATAATTTTTTTCTTAAGCACAAATTATATTCAAACATGTTATTCCTATTAAAAGATTGCTTAATATACATATTTAATAAATTAATAGAATTAAATTAGTCGATACGGAATTAATAAAAAAATGTTTCATTTTAATTTCATTTTAGGAATTATCTTGTAACATTTTTTTACCTTCAACAATAATTATGCGTAGTAACTAATATTTATTGTTTGGGCCAATTTTAGTTGATTTTAAATTGTTTTTTTGAAAACATTGCTTGCTGCTAATGCAAATTTAGCACTAAAGCAGCTTAACACTATGAAATCTTTTAGTCGTTAGTACACTTTCGTAAATGGCAGTGAATATAATTTCTTTATTCACTCTATATAATTTTGGTCACTTCTATGAACATAAACCGAGTTAAATATATTATTGTGTAAGCATAATTTTTGATAGACGCGATAAGAAACGAGAAGTGACGATATTCTTAATAATATCTAACGGTCGAAAATATTTTGTAGTTAAAACGAATGTTTAGCCTTCTTGAAAGGGATCGTGAATAATTCTCCATGAATTTAATCACTAATCAAAAAATAAGGATAACATATATATATTCAACTATTCACGGTTTTCATGCTTTTGTAAATGGTTAACACATTCTATACATCAACCGTCTAAAAACCTCCGAATAATCTCACAGCGCCAATTTCTGTGCTATTTATCTGTTGTAAATTTTTCCACTGTCAGCTGCTTTGTTAAATATCCCTAATTTCAATTAAAAAAAAACTGACTGGTGGAATCATACTAACCAGATGTTTGTAGATAATATTTTAAATTGAGGAGTATTGTTCTAATTTTTCGGAATTCATTTTTTTTAATTCAAAAGTTCTTATCCTCATACATTTTTAAAATACTCTTTTATGTATAAAAAAATCTTGAAATTCTTTTTATTTTTTAAATTAATTCAAGTGAATATTATGAGCGATAATAAACCAAAAATAGAAAAACAAATCCAAAAACAAAAATATAGCCTGAAGAACTAAACAACGAAATTCATTTGAAGACACTATAAATAGATATTCAAAAGTTATTCATCCATTTTTTTAAATTATTAAATTATAAATGGCTATCATCCATTTGCATTTATTTCCATGACACCTTTTTATATCATTTAAATTTAGATTAGTCTCAAATTAACTTTCCTTTTACTGTTACTTATGTTTTTATTGTATTTTGTTCTCTTAATTGTTAAATTTAGAAAAATATAAGATATGGTACAGACCCAATCATATTATTATAATTATATGTAATTGTAATTTATTTGGAGGCATCAAATATAAACGAAAAATACTTAATAATACCAATTATATTTCTAATTTATATAAAATAAAAATGTATACCCACCAAAACTTATAGAAAAAAAAAATGGAAAAAAAATATAGAAATAATAGAAATAATAATAATAAAAATATTCGAAAGGAACATAAGCTTTTATTCTTTAAAAATACTTATATTTTGCTTAGGTGGGGGTATATTTACATTTATTTATAGTTTGAATATTTAGTTGTACTCTATAATTTTGATGGCATATTTTATAAATAATTTTTGTTTTTAATATTACTGTGAATGGTTTATAAAAATTTATACTAAATTGGTCAATTATGTTAATTTCCTGATAAAAACTACTTGTAATAATAGCAACGTAACTGTACTTAAAAAAAAAATATATGAAAGAAAAAAAAATAATAAGGAAAAAAAAAATAATATCCAGTACGAATTACAATACATAAAATTAAAGATCTTAATTTAAAAAAAATAAATAAATAAACAAAGAAATTAATTACAGCGCTCAAAAAATATAACCCTAATATGAAGAAAGTAACATTAACTTCGATTATAACTTAAAAAAAATTAACAAAATAATTAACTAATTGAATAAAATTGAGGTGAAAAACATATTAGAAAAATAATTATAAAAAAATGTGTCCTTTTAATTCCCCTTTTAAATTAAAATTATTTCCAAAAATATTCACAAACAATGTTCCGACCAGAAGTCATTTAAAATTAAAACACAAGCCCATCGATTAATATATATGTGTGTGTTGTGTCCTAATAACTTCTGCATTGTGCCTTTAACAATATTACACATATAATATCAATAATTCTCCATCCAATCAAATATATAAAAACCCGTCTAATTTCTCATTAATATTTTCTTCATATGGAAAATGTTGAAAATATTTTATTGAAGGGAATTAATAATTACTGGTGGTTATAATATATAACATATTGTGAATGATTTTTGTTTTAATTGGTTTGATAATAAAAACAGATTTTATAATTCTCACGCCAACGCTTGTTTAGGATTCATCCGAATTTTTACATTATTTTAATATTTATGATGACGAGCTACTTTTATGTTTTAATAAATTTTTTGGAATCATTGTGCAGTGCCATAAGATTTCTTTTTAATTTAAAATATATATTTGTAGGAAATCAATATTGTATGGATTGGTTAAGGTATTTCGATTTTGTTATTAAACAGTATGGAGTTTCTGATATGCATGTATTATTCTTATTTATTTCCCTGTGTTTTAGTTTTGATTTTTTCAGAATTCAATTGAATGCAATATTTTGTATGACCAATAAAGTCTTTTATACGAAGCGGCCTTAAACTACATTGTATTTTTACTTGAGAAGATTGAAATATTAAAATATTGAAATATTGAAATAATGAAATATTGAAATATTGTTCAGCACAGAACTTTCATGCTTAATAAATTGTTTGAAATCAAAACCGCACCACCAGTTCGAGTTCAAAATAAGAAAATTTTGCTTACCTTTATTTATAAAAAAATACAAACAATAAGACTCCATCATAGGAAAATATTATTTTATTATTACACATTGCTAACAAATTATTGAAAACGGAGTTTGATTATATTAAAGGCTATTTAATGATAATTAATATTTTTTAGATTAGCTACAAATTCAATTTTGTTTTATTAATAGAATTTACTTCAATTTATTTGTTTTATCATATTTTGTTAATGTCGTTTGCTTCCAGTAAAGTTTTTTTTTACAATATATTTATTTATAATCCATTTCGTGTCACAATCATTCTCAATTTCAATTATTCAATTATTATGATTTTAGAACATATTGATCAGTGATATCAAAAATTAAAAAAGTGATGATCTTAATAAAGGGTCATAAATGAATATTTTGGGCAATAAGTCCTAGGGGGGGGATAAGTCATGTGCTTTCTAACAGCTAAGAAATGAGTAAATCGTCTCGGGCATTCGTTTACAATGCCTATTATAATATTATTCATTTTTGTTTCACTTCTTTTTTTTTAATTAACTTATTTATTTTTATTTATTAAAAAAAAAACTATTTATATCTTTCTAAGTTCATAAATAAGATAATTGAATAAATATATAATTCATATATATTCTAGCTGAATGAATAAAATATAGATAATTAAGCGGATGCAATTATTGGGAAATATTTTTTTTTTTTTATAATAAAAATGACTTAATAAGAAGGATATTCCAACAAATATTATAGAACTAAACTACATATCAATAATAATCAATAATTATTTTTTATTCACATAATTATAGACAATTTTATTCATAATCATAAATTACTTACACTGAAATATTATTAATACTATGAATACTATGATTATTATGTAAGCTTTGTGTTACGATACGAGCGTAAGAGAGAAAAAAAAATACATAAATTAAAATTTCTCATATATGCCTAACATGAAAATCATGTTATTACTTCACTCTGCGCATAAAATTTGTGATGTCATTTTATTTTGAATTAATATTAAATAAACAATAAAACAATTTGATTTATTAAATACGTAGTAAAATAATTATTATTTGATTGTATATAAATGCAGTAATCGAGCTAACTACCTACGGTTACGCTATTTACTGAAATATTTTATTTAATAAAGGGTGTATTTAACTACAAAAATATATTTTAAAAAAAATAAATAAGAAAACAAAATAGCCTTCTACAAAATTTATTAAATATTATTAATATAGGTTAGTTTGTTGTTAGTTTAATATCAAAGAATTATTTGCCAAGGTTATTTTCTAGTAAAATATTATTTTTATCAATTAAGACTCTGTTATTTTTCATGCATTATTCATGCTATTATTTAATATTGTTGTATTAAAAACTATTCAATTTTTTCTGTTTTTTTATTTTTTTTTAATCTTCTGTTTGCAAATATAACTTATTTCTATTATTACCAACGGTAAAGTCATTAGAAAATATAAGCTATAAATGATGTTTTCCTCTTTCGTTGGCTTTTTTAAATTGGTCTGTTTTTGTATAATTTATAGTTTTTTTTTATACTTTACCACTCATTATTTTAAAATAACTTATTTCCTTCAAATCTGCTGTTTACCTACTTATAAATATTATGCGATAAAAGAGTTGAGTTTCATTGCCATTCATATTATGTTGATGATGTTTTTAAATCATTAAAATATGAGACTTATAACATAAATCCTACACGCAAAGTTCTGAATTTAGCTTTTTTTTCTTTTTCCGAAAACAATTCATCACGAAAATTGATATAGTCGCGCTTTGTGCTATTTGATGCTTAACTGGAATAAACATTAATTCCAGAATGAACAAAACAAGAACGAGTAAAACTATCAATGTTTTTGTTATAGTATCCGAATATCACTTAGAAAGAGATAATTCTATGTTGTCCAGTTGTTTGTGTTTCGTTTATGCGATTTTAAGATATATAAGGATTTATATTTAAAAGAAGGAGTGGCTTATATTTTTAAAGCCGCTGTCTTTTCTAATACAATTGTTTTGGATTTCAAATTTATGTATTTAGATAAGTACTTATGAAACATATTCAATTCAAATATTTTTTTTTTTTTATGTTCCATTGAGAATTTTTTTTTTAGAGTTTTAAATTAAATCCAAAAAAAATAAAATTAAAATATTTATCTTGTGAGTTTCTGAAAAAGAAAACAATTAGCAGCGCAAAAAATTAAACAAATAATTGTAAAGAATTGCAGTAATAATGAGTCGCATATTTGCATGCATACATTACATATATTCTATTTTCCTTTAATCATAATACATATGTAGCAGCAACAACCAACATTTCCATATATAATAAAATACAATAACTATCTCTTTCTACAAATAAACAATATACTCTACTTGTTTCATTCCAATGTAAAAGAAAAAAACTATAACTATTCTACAATCCGTATACAATTCCATGCATCTCTTATACATACCTCCCTTTCCATTGCACCTGAATACTGGGTTTTTATATGCATTGGTCAGTCATGGATTTCGGTATTTTGAAACACCTTTGCAAAAGTGGTTTTTAGTTTGTTTTAAATTTTCGTAGAGGCCGTACATGAGTTATGGTACGTCTATAAAAAAAAAAGAAAAAGAAAAGAAAAATCGTACACGGTTCTTGTGCTGTTATTGTTGTTCACATAAAATTTATAATTTTTTTTTCCTGAATTCGTTTTGTGTGATATTTATTTAAGAAATGTTAATCATTCAAAGATATATTGGATTTGTGTACAATATTTAAAAGTGGATATTATTGAATGTTTCTTTTATGGTATTTAAATGCACAATTTCTCTAAGTGGAAGTGATTGTCACGATTTTTGATGGCAGAAATGTTGTAAACATAAAAATGTATGTTTTTGATATAGAAATGTGATAGAAAAATAAAGTGTTTCCTAAATTGAATAGTTTTTGGATTTTGCTAATTAATGGATACGCGCAATTTTTAATTTTGGAAAAATATTATAAATGAGTCCTTAACAAATTTGTATATGTTTTCCGACGGCATTTGTAATGTGTCTTGACTTATATGTTTATCCAGCCTATTAATATAAATAATTTGAAGAAAATAGATTTGAAGTAATATCATAGGTCATATTTCTGAAGATTCGTTACCTAAAGCTTATTACATAGCGAATTATTAACTAAACGAATATAATTTGCACAACGTTTCCACACAATATTCTGATACAAATTCCGTGAACCTTTTGCAACAAAAAACATTTTCAAAATATTGAAGTTAAAAGCTCTTTGTTAATAGAACCAAATTTACTTCATTTCGCTTGCGAAAAATCAATAATCGAAAAAAAATAGTTTCTTTCTAATAGAAAACCGTTTATTTTTAAATTTTTAAAATGTTTAAACCACAACCTCATCTGAAACCCATAGGAATATCAGTCGAAATTTATATATTCGAGATTTCAACGAGTTCGCAAATAGTCTTTTTAACCAAAATCTTGTTTACAAAATTTTTCAAATGTGAATTAAAGTTTGTAAATGTTTATACCTTTTTCACCTCAACCTTCTATAATTACAGTTTTTAAACGCTGGGGACGGTATTACAAATAACTCAGCTTTTTTAACATTCTTTAATTAGTAACTTTTACTTTCTATCTATAAAGACTTGATAAAATATCACTAAAACTTGTCAATTTTTGAAAATTTTCGCAAGAAAAAAAACAAATAATTTTTAAAATTCAAATAAAATGTATTTAATAAAATATTGTCATATAATAATAATTTTCTCATTCCAAAAATATCCCGTCCACCTCCAATATTGTAGATTACATTGAAAATTAACATCCCTGATCCATTCTGTTTCATCAATTCAAGCTATAACCTGTTTTATGCAAATTATTGAGTTATTTACATTTAATTAAAAAAAAAAAAAAAAAAATATGAAAATGCATTTTTAATTATTCCAATTAAAATTAAAATCGCATTTAATTAAAAACAATATGATATTAAGTAATTTGAAGAAAAAAAAAATTATGATTGTTAAGCTTTAAAGTTCATTATTTTCCATAATCCAAAAATCAATTAAAAATTATTAGGAAAAAGCGTATAAACTGTATTGAAACATAAACAAAACCATTCGTTATTTATAATGTACAGGTTCACCAACACGTTGAACGTCATAATTTTTTTTTTACAATATTTACAATTTACATATAACGCACGCAATGCCACAGTACGTAGTCTCGGACTTTTGTACTTGTACCTATATATTCCCATATATAATCATATTCAAACTTCCTATAAAACTTATGGTCACTAGCTGAGCTGTACATTATATTATAACTATATCGTGCGAGTACTTTACGTATTTTAATAACCGTGTTAAAGTAATATTTATTTATTTTTTTTATTAAAGAAAATCGTCAATGCCTGTCAAAATATTTGAAAAATATTTTTAATATTACATTATAATTAAAAGAAAATAGAAGAGAAAAAATTGTTAATTAAAAAGAAGAAAAAAAAAGATTTTTGTGTTTTGTTTAAGTGTCTATAATCGACCAAAATAATAAAATTAAAAACTATGATTTACCTTTAATCAATAAAACATAAGAAAAAAAAAATTGATAAATAATATAAATAAACTTCATAAATTAAAAGTGTTTATCCATTTGAAAAGGAAACATATTTGGATCTGTTAAACTGGATCCGGTTATAGTAAATGGTTTTGATGAATCGGCACATTCCGTAACGGCATCATTACCAGCTCAATGTCTGACCACGGTTGATCCAATCATTATCAATCATTTAGCTGAAAAAATTCCAATTGTTGGAAATAATAACATCCAAAATAGTGCTCTAGCTATGAGCCAATTGGGTACAGTTTATGCAACAAAACGACGACGACGGAATGGTAAAAGGTAAATAAAAGATTCTTTTTTTCCTTTTTTTGTAAACTATTTAAATAAAATTTGTAGTTTTAATGAGATTTGATGTTAGTGAGACTCACTCACTAAGGCATTAATTTGATTTCATACTGTTTTAAATGTTTTTTTTGTAAAACCCAACATGGGTTAGAGAATCTCATTGTTTTACAATTATTACGAAATCACTAAAACTTTTAGTCACTCATTTCATCTAATAAAAACTGAAAAAAAAAATTAAATATTTAAAAAAAAAAAAAAATTGTATTCTCACTGGACCTCAAAGGTATATATATGATTTTGTGATTTCATACTTTCAGTTAACAGATGATTCTATGTTATTATGATTTTCTTACATATTTTCATCGTTTATTCGCGCTACACCTACAGACACACATTTCATGTAAATACATATATGCGAATATGTAATGTAAAATATTTTGAAGCGATGCAGAACCAATATTCCAAAACATATAATTTTCGATGATAACCATTTTTGCTACTGAATTTTGCATTTATTTATAATAATATATTGTCTGCCTCTGCATATCAGACAGCATTTTTATAAAAAAAAAAAAAAAAAAATTATATACGTTAAAGATTATTCATTAGTCACTATATTCTTTTGATATGGTCGAACTGACGGACATTCAATTATTGACAAAATATTAATTTTTTTTTTTTTTAAATATTCAAAGTGCAACACTGTTGTTTTGATAGCATTATTGAAAGATAATTATAATTAATAAGCATTATTATTTTATTTAACTAAATCCAATTATGTAAAATTATTCTTAAAATATTAAATAAATATTTTAAGAAATTCAGTTTTTTTTCATGATCCACTTATACTTAAATTTTTTGTTTCTTTTTGGGCGATAAGCTCGTATATAAAACAAAAGCAAAAACAAATATTCAAAGTTATACTTTGTAGAATATGTTTCATAAACCAAATATATAATTTAAAGAGGTTTTGTTGAAAAATTAAGTTTTTTTTTTAGTAGTTAAGAGTCTTCAATTCCCCCCAAACTTTTCATAGAATTATAATTCAATATTAGGGATGGACAATATAATGTACATTTTCTTTTTTT
>JAABKK020002195.1:52524-65130 GCA_011634745.2 Catotricha subobsoleta
TTTTTTAAGTTCGATTAAGGTAATTATTCCAATTTCATAGAATTACTGTAACCAGTGAGCTTAAAAATTAAGATGATTTATGTATGAAATGAGCTCAATTTGTTAAAAACCTTTATGGTCATTATTTATTAACCAATTGAAACTCAAAACAAAGTTTTTCTTTAAAACAAAAAAACTACTTTTAATCGCGTGTCTTATTTCTGGATTATTTAGTTTATCGTTAATAATTCGTCTGACTATTAATGCAACTGTTTTGGTTCAATCAAAATTTAACCAAACCTTCTGTTTGTTTTCTATACTTTAATTTAAAAAAATATTACTTATTTAGAGTTATAAATGGGCGTTATTTGAGAAGATATAAAAGCAATTGATCATATGCCACGCAGATATAAAAATTTATTTCGTAGAACTAAAAAAATAAAATAAATTTTTTTCAACAATGAAAATAAAACTATTAAAGCAAATGCTGAATTTTCCATAATTATAATTTTTTTTTTTAAAAAAAACTTTGATAAACTACCAACAATTTCTTTTCATTTTTCTATATACATATTTTTTTGTTTTGTGAGAATTAATTACAGATAAAACAAAGTTTTACCAGTTTTTTTGTTTTTTTTTTAATAACTAAAGAAAAATTCCGTTATTTTTCTTTAATATAGTTTCTGTTCAAATGTTTTACTGGAATTTTCAAAGTAAATGTACACAAATTCAAATTACACTAATTATTTTATACTTTTTCCATACGGCAAACGGCATCATGATATCAGAGTTGTAGAGTATTTACTACAATTATTATAAATATAAACGGAATTATTATTATTGATGAAACAGAAATTATGTACAAGAAATAAATGGGGATAATTTCACAGTTAAATATTATTAAAAAAATAAAAAAAACTTCTGAAGAAAATAAAAACTTTGTAGACATATTAATAAATTGGTGCGGCTGTTGTTACCGTCAATTAATGTGCCATATGGAATGACACTTTTGATATACTTATAAATAATTTGGTGTGAATGGTGATGAGGTCAGCCGTTAAAAAACCATATTTAAAATGTTAATGAACTCCGAGAATATAGATCGTTTTATACATTAACGAATTTTAAAATTGAAACAAACAATTTAAATATTTAAGGATACAATATGCTATCAATTGGATCTGTTTATTCTGTCAATAATAATTATTGTATAGACTGCATTCTCAGCTCATTAACATAAGAGTGACTAGACTATGTCTATAATGAATTTTTATGCTTTATTGTTTTAGATTGATGTTGAATTTGTTTGTATTCAACAATTTAACATGATATATTCGTCAAAAGCTCGTGAAACAAACGAAATATGCAATATCATTCATTTATTAAAATTGTGTGACTAAAAACTGTATCGTTCATTACTCTATTTACATGGATGGGATACGCTATAAAATCAATGTTAAAACTTGTAAAAACGCAATGTTTCATGACGTCAATTGATTGAAAAGAAACAAATGAAAAAAGTCGTAATGAATTTACGCCTTAACACAGTCAAATAAAAGGGAGGTTGAGAAACGAAAAGATCGCGTTTTAATATAGTTCTTCTCACTTTCTATTTAAGTCTTACATGGATATAACACGAGCCACGGAATCGCTATTGATTTCATAACGTACTTTTTAAATCGTGATTTAGATTATTTTTATGAATAGAGTGAATTATTATTGCATTACCAATCAAGGAAGATTTATAAACGAAATAAGTACCATCTGAATTGTTGCAGTACCTGTAAAACAGACACATTGCACATTCTGATGATAAAGGCACTCATACCATAGTTAGTTTTACGATAATCTTAGTTGATTTTATTTGTCCATAACACTAATTTTCGGTATGGACATAAATGCATTCAGCATACCATAGCCCAACATTCAATTAAAAAAAAAATATGTCAACCTATAAGTAAGTACTTTTACTTATCTATATGGTTTTCATATTATATTTATTTCCGATATTTATTCAAACAATTAAGGCTCGCTCATTCATAAAACCAAAAATATAAGGAAAAAAAAATATCCATCGCGGTTTCATAATTAATTCAGTGAATTTTGACAGTGACATTCTTAAATAAATGTATCAACCTTTCTTTTTTTTTTTTTTTGTCTGGATCAAATTAGTTAATATTTACAAAACAAAAACATATCTATTTTACTATTATTCTATTTATTTATTTATTTTTTTTGTATTTTTCGGTGTAAGTATATTTGAATCCAAAGTTTATTTTATTTCAATGACGCGTGACGTCACAATATATGTGTGTGTACATAATTACGACAAGAGATTAATAATGTTATTGCGTGTCTTAAACCGATTTATTAGCTACGTCATTAAAGTGTTTTCCAGTTTCCATCAGACAAAAACTAAAACCAAAACGTTTTGTTTTTGTTTATACCCACCTGACGACTTGGTGTATCACAAAATCATTATGAATTTATGAATAAGTATAAAATGGACAGGTAAGCTGACTAAATCGCATAATAAAATTTTGATTGCAAAAAAATTGCCGATGTGGTGGATGTATCAAAAATAATTTTTCTACGTTTGTTTGTATGTGGTTACTATATTTTACAACGGCTTTTCTTCTTTTTTCCTTTTTTTAATTCAACGAAAATATGTATGCACACAAGAGGTATAGCACTGCTATTATGCGGTTATAAAGAAAAAAAAAAGAAGTTGTATGGTTATTGTGGTCTCTGGTTAAATTGGAACACCGTAGGTACTAGGTACATACAAAACGCACACAGAAGATGGAGACAACTCATTGAACGTAACTACTTATTAGAATAATTTCAATGTTTGAACATAGTAATTAGGGCTTATTTTATATGACTATGTTTTCCTGTCTTGTTTGAAATAATATATAGATAAGCCATATTCTTGTTGTATTATTTATCTGCTTCTTCTTTTATGTGTAGCCAACACACAGACACACAAATATCATTTATTTTTGTTTTAAGTTTGTTTAGTGTATTTTTATTTTACATTTACTTATACTTTTCATAATGTAAAATAACTGCAGCCTATTATTATATTTTCAATGAAAACTATATATAAGGTGATGTTTGTTTCTTGTGCCAACTAAATTATATTGCATACGAACATTGGATTGAAAAGCAGGTGAATGGAATAAACAAAAGTGAAAACAATTATGTTTTTAACTGCTTAAAAAAAAAATTGTCAACTTTTTATTAAAATTATACATATTAAATTAATATTCTGTCTTATCACATATTTTGAGTACGTGTTCATCTGATATACCTACTCATATTTATTCATTATTATACTACATTTACTTACATTTAATAATAATGAAAACGAAAAGCAGAGAAATAAAATATAAAAAAAAAGAAAAAAAAACCAACTGTCAGCTGGCCTCAACTGGACTGAACATCAAGTTTAACTGAATTTCATTAAATGAAAAAAAAAATACTAGCTAAATATTCTGTAAACTATAACAGAAAATGTATTTAAAATAAAATAAAAATGTCAAACCATATGCCACAGTGTATCAGTGAACTCAGGTGTGACGTCTAACATAACATCAGTATTATTATTATTTTTATTTTTTATATATGAATTATATTTACGACCTTTAGATAAAAAAATAAAAAAAAATAATAGATGTAATATATGCGCCTGTGGTGAACATAATGGTAATAATATAAATATAAAATGCAAAATGCATATATTACCAGATCCATTAAACACCCCCTAAAACAACTGGTAATTTATAGTAAGTATGCATTGTGGACATTATAGAGCAAATTAACTTTTCCTTTTTCTATTTTCAAGTAATAAAAAAAAAATATATATATAAAAAAAATTCACAATAAATATAATTAGATACAAAAATAATTGCATTTTTCAAAAAAAAAAAAAAAAATATTAAAATATGAAAAACAAATAAAGCAGTAAACTATTGCTTATGTGGACTCTCTAATAAATATATTTTATTTTCGCATTAGAAAATATTCGGATAATTTTCCACTTAGAGAAAATTAATCTTATATTATTATTTATTATAATCTTAGAATGAATAACGTAAAAAGAAAACAAAATATAAATTTCAATGCTTAATTTTAAATTTATTAAATTTCGCGCGATTTGACAACAAAAACTAAAACCAATGAAGCAAAAGCTTAAGAAAGAAATTATCTGTATAAAAAAAGCTCTCTCCACAATAATCCTTTTTTCAAAATTTCCGGTCAAAACTGTGTTTACTGTAAAGCAATAATAAAAAAAATAAAAAAAAAACAAATAGAAGAAAAGAATATACTTAAATATCTCGCGTTCATCGCATAAACCTATCATCTAGAGAAATGTATTTATATGAAAAATGGAAATTACTTTATTTGTCAGCAATTTTCATAAAGCATAAATATGTATTAACTCATAAACGTGTATAATAAGCTTAGGCTATATGTATAAATTATAATACACATCACGAGACGAAAAAAAAAAAACAATACTTATAATAGCCAAAGGTATAATCAGAACCTGACCCAGTGAACTGAAAAGTTCAGTTGCACGCTATTTTGCGTTTAATATGTGTTTTATTTTGTTGTTGTTGTTATTGTTGTTGCTATATTTATAAACACTTACGCTAAAAGCGTTTTACACGACAGAAAAGACAGCGATTTGTAATCAAAGAATTAGACAAAAACACATGTTGATTTCGTGTCTGTATTATATTGACTATAAGCTCTCACTCACAGTGGTAACATTTTTCTTGTTTTTTTGTTTTTTTTTTTTTTTGTTCTTCAAATTTTTAAAAGCCTCTGTCACGGCACGATATGTATTTTGATGTATAATACACTTGTTTATATATATTTTTAGATTATATTCTAATATTCTATGTGCTTATGTATGTTTCTTTATTATTATTATTATTATTATTATTAATATTAACTTTTTGAAACGCGAAGGACGCATCTAATACAATACTCTGTGTGAGAGGCTTTCCGCTTTGCCCATTGATAAAATTCAGAATTTTATAAATCATTTTGTCTTTCTTTTATTTTATTTATTTTTTTTTTCAAATAATTTCGTTGTCACGAAAAGTTGTGAATCGGTTATTGATATGTTAAGCTTGAGATGGTTTAACACTTTTTCTTTATTGCTTCGCTTCGCATGTTCTTGATACTGAAGGTTCTAATTTTAGGAGGAACTTTGTTTTCATCAATTTTGTATTATGTATCGAACATTGAAGTTGTTCTTTCTTATTAAGTTTTGCACATTCAAAAGAACATGTTCGTAATAAATTCTGTCTAATCCCAAATGTCAATAAAACTGAAATCTAGATTTAAGATATAAGATCTTAAAGAATAACAAATCTCTTCTTTCTTATTTTGGACATATTTTAGGTTAGTTATATTCTTAACATATAGCATTAGGTCCTCTTCCTCATTAGTCATTACTTACATAACTTTTATTATTATTTCCAGACGTTTAAATAGTTCTTATAATTTCTGGTACATATAAAAATTCCATATGTTTTATTCCACTCTATTTAAACCATTTGAGTATCTGAATTTATAAAATTGTCCGTAGTTAATTTTCACCATAATTCATATCATCGAAACAGCTAATCTCTAATATTTGTTAAATATTATAGCTTAAAACATATGAATTGCATTTATCATTTCCAGTGTTTTTCTATTCGATGAATATTGTTACAAAATCGATTTTTACTACCATTAAATTTTTTTAATGTTAAATGATATCGCTATTAATTTCTTTTGCGGTAATTAATTGGCTATATATCTATTCCAATAAAGAAAAAAACACAAAAAAATATAAATAATTTTTAAATTAAATCATTAAATTCATTAGCATTTCTTTTATTTGTGTTTCATTAAAATTAAATCATCAATATAACAACTACATCACGATATTTTTATTGTCTTCTTAAAATATAATCGAACACATAAAATAAATAAAACATCGTAACGATAAATAAATATTAAAACAATCGTAATGATAAGGCAATAATAATTTTTATTATTATTTATTATAACGTTATTCTTTTCATTTTTTTTTTTTTTTGGTTTTATTTTTGTTATTTTTCATTTTGTGTGTTCATTAGTTCCCTTTAATGCTTTATTAAACGGATCAATAAACTTTAATTTCTCTATAATATTTTGGTGTCTGTCCTTTATCCATTTGAACACATTATTCATCTACGTTCTACGAATATTATATCGTTAAAACCGTATATTTTTCATTTTAATTAATAATAAATATTTATTTACATTAATAATATTGCCTTCTTCCGCTCGTGCTAATTAAACTGAATTCAATTTTTTGTTATATTATGTTTGTATGTGTCTGTCTCTCTGTGTCTCTGTGCGTATATATAGTTTTCATTCACAAAATTTTATGGCAACATAATTATACTTCATCACCACAGCATTTTGAATTATTTTTCATCTCAATTTTCGTATATATGCATAGCATATATAGATTTTTATATGGCGTTCAAAACTATTTTGTGAAATCAACCAATTTAACTATCTGTTTATATTTTGTTTTGTGGTATTTGCTTATACAGAATATATCTAAACACTAAAAGTATAACAAAATTCCCATTTGATTTATCTCTGTGAAGCCTTTTTTTTTGCTTTTGTTTTGTGTTTTTTTTTTCTTTTTTTTTGCTCTCCTGCTAACTTACGTCTTACCTTCAAACATTTATTTTTGTATATATATAAAAAGAAAAAAAAAAACTATATATAATACGAATGTATTGAAGATCTTTTATCGATAGCATCTTGACCACAAAACAACACAACTTAAATTCATCACCTTTTGACCAAAAAATAATTAAGACATCTTGTTTTGCTCTTTGAGACGAACAGAACGTTTTAACTGAATGTTTATTTTGTAGCATTTTGCATAAATTTACATATTAATATTAAGTTAATTGCTTTTAAAAGGTCTATTAAACGCACCTTTTATTCAAATTTACGTTTTGTCGTATTTACTTTTTTTATTTTTTTGTTTTTTTTCTCTCTTATATTGCATTTTATTTTATGCATTTATGTCTTTAAAAAAAAAAAAAATTGATTAATTGAAACTCAAGCATACACAAGGGCTCGATCGCGTCTTGGTCATTTTAGCTGATCGCTGTTTAAAGTAGCCGCGCATCTACATTTTATTATTTTAATAATATCGCATGGATCATTTTTTTTTTTTTTAATTAATGTATTGCAAATATACAATTAAGTAAAAAAAAAAAATTATTATCGTTTTATATTCGTTAATATGCATGAACAACTAAAGTTTTATTAAATTATAAAAAAAAAAAAAAAATATTACCAAGGAATTCGTGAATAAGGAAAAATAAAATAAATATAAATCATTTGAAACGTTTATTTTAAAATTAAAATTCCATTAATTTATAAAATAACTTATAAATAAGGATAAAATACTTAGGAACAGTACAAAAAAAAATAACAACACGAATTATCGTAAGCAAAATTTAGGGATTATTTATTATTCATATTTATTTATATTCGAATATAGTCTGATATCTGTCAAATAAATTGACTAGAAAATAAGCAATTTTGTATCGAATGTACAATTGACTCATCATATTTAGAATTTCATTAACCCACGCTATTCGAATTCATTAATCAATATAATTGATTCGAACATACATAAAAAATTTAGCAGTAGGTATTCCCCATATTGCATTTTGAAGATCTTAATTTTCATTTAGTTCAGGGGTTCTTCAAGTCAATATATTAATCAGATAGTTCAATTGAGTGCATTTAAAAGGCAACACCTGTTTTACAATGTTTTTAAAGTTATTAAGTAGACGCAGTCGTCTCAATTTAATATTTATACATGAAGGGTGAAGGACATTAATAGTTCAAGACTGTTCACTTTTATTATAATTCAATTAAATTTTTTACTTTATGATGACGTTTTTTTGTTGTTGATGCGTTTAGACCATTTCCATCAAATAAAATTTCATCAGTTTCAAAATATTTATAAAAATAAACTGCCAGTGGATTGGTACACAACTTCATTTTTGTTCGGAATGTTACCAATACACGGATAATTTTATTCTCTTTAAAATATATCGCTTTTGATTTCAATCCATTTACTTAATCACCAAATCGGATTTCTAGAACCAACAAAAATATCCAAATGGAATCTTAAACTTTTGTATTTTATGGAGCACAAGAGTGTTCGCCTTTTGGTACATATATCTGACCGAATACTGAGAAAAATCGTTCTGGTCAAAAAAGTGGTAAAAAAAAATTACGA
Source organism: Catotricha subobsoleta (assembly GCA_011634745.2). Lineage (NCBI taxonomy): Eukaryota > Metazoa > Arthropoda > Insecta > Diptera > Cecidomyiidae > Catotricha > Catotricha subobsoleta. The sequence continues at coordinate 60,830 of JAABKK020002195.1, forward strand.
AACCAACATTTTATTTTTTCCAATATCTCAAAAATGAATTATATTAGACAGGTTCATATAAATCTTACACTTAATTAATTCAAAACTGCAATCAAGCAATTTTAGACTAAAAATATGTTAGTACATGCGTAATAACTAATAAAACAGTGCCGTACATTCATAGTAAGTCTTCAATATTGTTTCACTTTTTAAGAAAATAAAACCTTTACTATTTTTGTTTTCAATGTGCTTGAGTTCAGAATTGAGCGAACGGATTTTGATCATTAACCACATGTAACGCAGAATTTAGTGGGATATATGTTTTGTTTTGGTTCCGTTTTATATGGTTTTTAATCCATGAGATCTAATTAAATGACGGAAGGTAGAATTTGCGACGATCTTTTATTTAATAAAATTAAATTTTAGTTCTTTGTATGTATATATTACCAGCAATTGATTGGCAGCATGTTAAATGTTATATTATCGATATTTTCACTAACATATACAGCACATCTTTAAGTTTCATCTCATAAAAAATGGCTAAAATATAAACTTTGTAATTAAATAAATAATTATAATTAACACCTTTTGGCTATTAACGATTTCAGAAGCAACTCTAAAATACCTACTCAACTGAAAAATTCGCTTAATTAACATCATCAAATTGTTGGTAATAAATACTAACGTACAGTTCTTACGTTTACTTTCATAAGATTTAGATTATATAATTTTCTATACAGTTTTGTCAAACATAAAAATCACATAAATTTCTTCATTTTGTTGTTGTCCATCGTTTTATTTATATAAACAATTCTTCTTACCTTTTTTTTTTCCTCTTTTTCACATTTTATATTTCCCTTTAGTTCTTTTATTTATTATTTTTATTTTAATTTTTTTATTTATTTTTTTTTTTGTTGTCGTATTGGATAGAGTATATAAAACGTGTCGTTTTCTCACCTTAATGTTAATTGCTACCGTTTGATTCACAATCAGAAAAACTGATAAATTGTCTGCAGACGAACACTCGAAAACGATGAGGAGGACAAGGTTTAGCACTACATTTAATATATTTTATATTTTCTTTATAATAATATATTGGATTTGTTGGCATGGGATTTTCGTTCAAATCTTTTTAACATTGTACCAATATAAGTATCTACACTTCAGTTTAACCACTGTTGAAATATATATATATGAAATAATACAAAAGGAATGCAAAAAAGAAATAAAACAATAAAAAAAAAACACAAATAATAAGAATAAAATTAAATAAATAAATGTTTGGTGAGGCATATTGTAAACAGATTAAACTTATTAATAAGGAAATCTTTATTTTATTTTTGTAATTTTCTTTTGTTTTTTACGAATTCTCTCAATATTTTTTTACTGTTTTTTTTTTCTCTTCTTTCGTTAGGTGTGTGTATATATGAGAATCGCATGTACCTGCAGGTTACTGCTGATGTATTTATATACCAAATATCTATACCTATTCATATTCACTATACAGCACATATCATTATTATATAGCAACAGTTCGTCTGCAAATACTGCGGCAAAAAAAAATAAAAAATAAATAAATAAATAATAATATAAAACTTTGTTGTATGGAACATAGTTCATACAAAACTCCGTAGCGTAGCTTGTACGTAGCATTCGAATAGTAGTATCTACAATAATATTATGGTAGAGAATTGGTAGAATGATATAGAAATACAATAATATGAACAAAACTCAAAACTACTGTAAGATTTCAACATTTGATACCAAAATGTACGAAATAATTGGAAACTTTTATTTTATTTTATTTCAAACCTTTTTTTTTTATTATTTCTTTTTTTAGTTTTTTTTAAATGAACTAAATGAGGTGTTGGGAATATATATTTCTGTTGTAGGCGAGGGAACAAAATGATAATATTTTTATAATAATATAGTAGTATGTTTTGCCCCATACAGAAAACATTAAATGCAAACCAACCACTTAACTTAATATTAATGTTTCGTTGATGGTATACTATGATATTATATTATTTAAAAATATAAATCTAAATTCGATGTTTAAAAGAAATTTTAATAAAAATTGTTATTATTTTATTTATTTACAGTCTTAAACCACCGCCTAAAGATGGTGTTACCAAAAGTAATCCATCAAAGCGACATAGAGAGAGGCTAAATGCAGAGCTGGATCTTTTAGCTTCATTATTGCCATTCGAGCAAAATATTCTTAGTAAATTGGATCGACTGAGTATACTTAGGTTATCTGTTAGCTATTTAAGGACGAAAAGTTATTTTCAAGGTAAGTTTGTGTGTGCGTTTTTTGTTTTTATGCAATATTTATTATTGTGGCGCTAATTTAAAAAAAACTATTTTACCATTTTTTTTTGTTGGGTTTGTTTGTGCGTAATTCCTTTATGTTCTGTTAAGAGATCTAAACCAGGTTTTTTCTTTTTGTTAATAAAAGAATTTAACTTGTATAAATCATTATATGGTATTATAATCGGCCTCGCCCAAAATTTAGTACGTTAAGCAAAATAATAAAAAAAATTATGGTGGATTAAATGAAAATATCAGAACTAGCTAAATATAAGTTCTAAATGGATATGCTTTTATATATACCTCTTATGTTATATTGTTGTATGTAATATGCCTTGCTTACGGAACATTCACTATAAATGCTCTATAATCTGTTTGAATATATCCCAACATATATACCAAATTTCTCCCTGATAAAAAGAAAAAAAAACCCCAAAAATTCAATGTTATTACTCATTCCTCATGTATGCATACATACACAAGACATATAGTGGTACGGTTAAAGGTAGCTAGCAGTTTTTATTATGAAAATAATATGTTATTATGCTGTATAGATCTCAGACAATAACATAAAATGAAAAATATATATGGAAAAAGCTTCTTTTTTTCGGGGGGATTGTTTCTCTGTCTACACCCTTGTTATGCAACGCAAGCGCAAAGACATCTTTAACGACGCCATCGCGTGTTACAATCACCCAAAAAAAAAAAAAAAGAAAAAAAAAAGTGGAAAAACAAATTTACTTTCATATGGGTTATGGGTATGTCTATTACATTACCAACATTTTGTATCTATGGACGGATAGATATAGAATTTAAGTTTGCAAGATGGGTGATTGTGATAAATTGGCAGATGGAGGAAAATGGTGGAAAATATATTATAGAAAGAAACATCGTTTTAATGCTTGTATGTTTTGTTCGTAAAATAAACTGCATATATTTATACTGCAGAAAGATTGACAGTGTTTAAACATTTTAGATAATTAATAAAAAGAAAAAAAAAATGTTTTGTTCACCTTTCCTATTTTTACTTTTTCACAAATTCATTTCATATGTATTTTGTTGTGCAGCCAACTAATTGCATATAAAACTAACTAGCTAATAATATTTTTGTAGAAATGTAAGAAGTATAAATTATTAGATATATCACATTCACCCTCCACGTCAAATATCAAAATAAAATGTTTTATATATGAGACAAGAACCACCTGGCTTGTTATTACCTTTGTTATTATAATAAATATATTTGTTCATAAATATGTACGATATGTGGTTTATAAGACAATGAGATTTTATAGCTGCCAATCTAGCAGCCAAATGCTTTTTTTTTTTTCTAAATATGTATCTATATATATTTTTAATTGCATGGCCTTTATGGAATATAGAAAATAAAAATTTGTTTCCCTTTTTTTTCCAAATTTTTTTTTTTATAATGTATTGACGGTAACATTTCTCGCAGTTGCAGATAAACTGTTTATATATTTAATTTAAAATACTATTATTAATATTCATAACATCATATAATTTAGGGTTTAGTTATATTGGCTGAGTAATTATGTTTTGCTTTAGCATTTGTTGTTACTAGCGGATATCTTGCAATATGTATCGTTATTAACTTATTAAAATCACGGTCACAATTACTCGAATAATGGTGAATGTCATTTTCTCACCTAATATTAAGGGCGGTAATTTTAAACACGAATAATTCACTGATTTCCACAAACTTTTTGGGAAAATTCGTGTTCTTTTTTTTTTAGTGAACGATTAATACTGAACCAACTGATTAAAGAAAAACTATAAAAGTTCATGAAATCCAAAAATCTATGGATTTTTATTATTCGTTTTTAAAATTACCGTCCTTACGGTTTCGAATACGACGAATTAAAAAATCCAAGGATTTTTACTAAATAAAACGCCAATTTACATGATTTTTTTTTGAAAAGCTATAGTCATGTTCAAAATTACTACCCTTAGTATAAATTATACATATATAAATATGATAAGCGAAATAATAA
>JAABKK020002196.1:0-29074 GCA_011634745.2 Catotricha subobsoleta
TGTTTCGTATTTTTTAAACTCTTTGCTCACTTGTAATTTTATATTCGCCTCTCGTTCTTTTTTCACAATTTTTCAAGACAAGTTCCTAGAAACTTGTGTGGAGTATGGGCATTAATAATTTCATTATCATTCAGTTATCGCAGTACGTACGCCATGGCAGTACTAAAATAATTCATTTGAATTTTTTTTTTTCATTCCTATGATCTGGCAACACTACAATTAAATATCGATCGATTTAATTCTGACAGACATCACTTTAAGAATAGCTACATTAACAAAAAAAAAAAGTTTATTCTATTTTTGTTTTGGTTTGTTAAAAAAAAAAATTATAAGTATTGAATCATTTTCATGATTTAATTTTTCAATTTTGCAATAAGAATGAATCGATTGTGTTAAAATTGACTTTTTAGTGATATTATTAATTGTGTATAATTTTAAGATAAATTCATTGTTATATGTCTGGTTTTCGGTGGTATTGTCTATATAAAATGTATAATCTATAGGACTATGTATTGCAGAGCAGATGAAGTAAAAGTTACCTTACTATAAATAGGTATGGTACATTAAATGTTGATCAACCATTTTTCTAATATTACATAGGTATGGTTTTTTTTTTCTCCATTATTATTTTAATTTGATTTTTCATTTATATTACGAATATAGCTTAAATACCACTTTATACGTAGTATAAGATAGTATAAATAGTATATAGTCTAGGAAACAACGTATCGTACTACATTATTATTGCTATATGTATCTATTCTATATTTATGCCTATTGTTCTCCTCCATTCAATGAAAAATATTCATGTAGACACTTGAGAGTTGCTGGATTTGCTTAAATGTTCATCTAAGCACATATCATATTTTTTTTTTCCTTATTACTTTTATTGTCTGGTTCGTTTTTAGTACTAGACATATTGTAAGTGTTATTGTGTGTCTTTCGGTTATTTTTATATCTTCCTGCTTATGATACAATATGGTTTTATTTAATCATACATCAATATTAAATATGATATAATATGAATAATTTCGAATAGTGTAAGTGAAGAAGCTATGTACACATTTTCTTAGGTTCAATATTTACTTACTAATATTTTGAGTTGTTAATGTTAAGAAAATATATGGCAATAATTCTAAATATGTGTATATTGAATTCCAATAGGAAAATTGCCATTTACCTACACTTTTGCTTTATTATTTATTTTTTTTCATTTATGCAGGTATTATAACGTTCAGATATATAATATTTAGTTGAGAGTTCTAATGCAGGTAGAATGAAGTAAAATCAATAGGTTTTCCTGTTAATTTCTATTATTATCAAGAGTTCAATTTATCACAAGCTGTCATCAATATTGTGTTAGATAGATAGATAGTCATAGTGTTTATGTGGACGCCTATATATTGTTTTAAATCGTGCTAGATTTTGTTAGAGTGATAATTTTTTCTCAATAATTGTTTTTTTTTTATTTATTTTTTTAGATACAATGCTTTTTTTCAAAAGTTAGTTGATTTAAATGATATAAATATAACTTTTTTTTTTATTGTTGTTGAAAAATGACAACTAAATTATCAAAAACAATCTACTCTTTTTTTTAGGTAACAAATATTAAACATCAATAATGGCTCAACCCGGATCAAAGCAGTTCTTACTAAAACAACCTGAGTGAGTTTTAAAATGAATTCTATTCGACTTTGATTAATTGTTAAGTAATTAAATGCTGAGGTTACAATTTGATTATTTATCTTTTTTTTAGCGGGGACGAAGTAGAAAGGTCCTTAGAACTATTAGATAAAGTTTTATCAGAATTCGAAGATCCAGAATCATTACCACCCATAGAGCCGGACAGTCCTTCACAGGGTCACCAATCAGAAGATGATGGTTATATGAGCATGAATGGAAAAAAGTAAATATAATAAAACTCTGTTTCTTTATATTATTTTTATTTAACGTTTAAACGGATTTATCAAAACTTTATTTTAATTTTCAGGACGTCAGTGTTAAATATAATTGAGATAGATGGCAATAACAAAGGCAAAAAGTTATTTTCAGATACCAAAATACGTAATGACATTTTAAAAGGAGTTGAAAATTCCGAAGCTATTCCGTCTCAAACTACGCTGGTATGAATTTCTTATAAGGTTTAATTATTGTTGACTTTTTGATTCGAAAAAAAAAATGTCCCTTTTAGCCAAAAGCTCGTCCATCTAATGTAATTCCCTCCAAATATGCAAGTCTTCCATGTTCAACTCCACCCCGGCTAACAAGTATCGTTGCTGGAGAAGATTATTTAATTGGAGGACGTACAATTCTAGGGATTGGTATAAATGCTGTACATGATGCAGTTTTAAGAGGGATTGCTCGTATACCGGGTAAATATTATTATACGTTAATAATATTTTCATTATTAAAATAATATGTTTAAATTCTTGTATTTTTGGTTTTATCTTGTACAGAACCAATATTAAATGAACACCCAATAACCATATATCCAGGACGTGCCTCACCAATAAAGAAAGTTCCACCGCGTACGCTTCCTGGGTTAATAGAACGACATCGTGAAGTTTGTCGCAAAAGCATTGATTCATCTCAAGAGTTACCATTGCCTCACGACGACTCTGATTATCCAGATTCAAATATACTATTAGAATTAGATGAACCATCCGCCATTGCAACTAATCTTACGAAATCATCAACAATTCCCACAATCAACAAAATTATTTTCAATAACAACATAAATATTCAACCGTGCAGCAATATGCATGACAGTAGCCGAAAAAGTGATGACGACAATTTTTCAGACGATTCACTTGAGGGTACATCGTTGCCACCCCCACCCCCTCCACCACTAGTGCCTCCAACACCTTCATTATCTGCCCCAGTGACTCCAAGTAAACGTGGCAGTATTGCATGGGAAATAAACTTGGATGACAGCAATATTTTGAAAAATTCGAAGGTACAAAAAAAAAATACATATATATATTTGCATATATAAAAAAAAAAAATTGTATAAACTGATTGATTTGTATTATTAGAGTGCTGAAAAAATAATTGGTTCAAATACATCTGGATCGCAGAATAGTGTTTCATCAACACCAGGTAATAGTGTTACCAGTACTGATCAAACATGCTCATCTGATTGGCCTGATCCACCAGAACAACCAATATGCAGTACAGAAGATGAAGCTGGATCAATATTTACTGACTCTGGTATGTTTACCTATTTAGTATTTATACTTAATCAATATATGATATATATATAACATATTTAATATTAAATTATTCAGATGACATAATTCCGCATCCAAACATTAATATTGTGTCGAATGGTACATATGTTATTCGTAAGGGTAGGAAAGAGAGGCAACGTTTATTTGATATGGCATCACTGTCAACTTCTATACCATCGGAAATTGCTGACGATGTTCAAAAATTGATTAATAACGATGATGATAATGATGATAATGATGACAATGATGACAACGAAAATTTAGCTCCAACTGTATTGCCAAATTTTAGACACAGCATTGATTTAGCACTACCATCACCTCGACAACACTCTATAAACTCACCAAGGCATGTGATATTAGATACAATGATTAAAAAATTTACAATGCATTAATATTTTTGGGTTGTTTACATTTTAGGTCACGACTATCACTTACTTTAAATTTACCTACCTCAGACAATCCTGATTGTTGGGCTTTCAATAATGAAAAAACTAACAAAAACTTTGTTATTTCACCAAGACATTCCGACTATAAATTATTTTGTTCCAAACTTGATGGATTGCAAATGTTTAATGAAAGCAATTCTGTACAAAATGCTGTTAATACCGAAGTTAACAATGATGTTAGCTCACCAACAAATAATATTAATAATGATTTAAATGTACCACTTATGCGTGTTGCCTCACTTCCCACAATATCTGCACCTGTACCAAACGGTAAATTAACGTTACTGGTTAATAATTTGAAATATATCAAATTACATTATTGAAATAAATTAATAAGAATTGCAAAAATGAGCTTATAGTGTATTACACTAAGTTCGTTTTCAAAATTTTATTCCATCATTTAAAATATTTATTAAATTAAAATTATCTAACGATCATTATATTATTTTCATTGTATAGGTGATTTACTATCGACTCCTCGCCGAGAATTAGCACCCCCAATAGAAGAAGATGAAGAACAAGATAGTGAATCCCAGCGTGCGCCACTAAGACAAATTGAGAACAATATTAGTGCATTATTAAGAGGGGATATTGCTGTTGCGCGTGTTGGAGGTAAAATAATTATAGTTTAAAAACAACAAAAAAAAAAAAATTAAAATACCAATTTTATAACCTTATATTGTTAATCATATTTTTCATATTTCTTTTTAGATATTGCAGCGCCAAGACGACCAGCAGTTGGTTTTCGAGCTGGAGTGCACAAATCAGAAAGTGCTAAGGAGATGCTACTGTCTCAAAATATTTTTGGTCCACTTCCTCCTTCACCACCATCATCTAGTCCAGATGTACGTAATCTACACCATTTTTTTTTTTTAATTTTGCATACCTAGCAATAATCTTTCTTTTTTTTTTATACAGGAAACAGACGGATTTCCACCATTACCACCATCACCACTTGAAACAATTACAGACAATTTTGACGAAATTGTTGTATCAGATGCACAGGGTTTTAAATTACCATTACAACCTAGAAATAAATTAGAAAGTCGATATCGTGATACACTGGACCATCCGCCGCCAGCTATTCCACCACATAGAGGTCCACCAACTTTAAATACGCTTAAAACAAGGTAAATTTAAACCATTAGTTCTCTGGTTTGTTAATCGAAAGTTGTTTTGCCAATACGAACTAATAAATTCTTATAAAAGGTCTATGGATGCTGGATTTACAAAATGTTATAAGAGTAATCATGTATCAATTTCGCCTCATGCACCTGGAACTCTTCCACAAGACTTACTAGGCTCATCAAACTCAAGAAGACGTATTATGTCTGGAGCTTTTCCAAAAAGAGCTGCTCAAAGCCCAAGAGAAGAAAGGCGTTTGCAAACATCTTGCAGTTTACCAGAAACGCCTATTTTTGCGAGAGGGTAAGAATAAATTTTGCCTTCGTTCTTAGATATTTATGGTAAAAAACAAATGATTTAATTATTTGTTATTTTAGATGTGATGTACCTAGAACACCACATAGAAGAACTCAAGAACTACCTGGAAGTGGCTGTAGTCGAACAGCACCCAGACAGGTTAATGGTCTCAATTCATCAATTGTTGGAATTGGTATAAAAATCTCTACTTCTTTTCTCTAATTCCTCGTTTTTTCATTTACATTTATTTATTTAATCTAAATAGCGGGTAGTACACTTAACGGTCGCCAACCAACACGGTGCATTAATCATGCATTAGCTAGTAGTGAAATGTTACGATTAGCTGGTGGACCTGCCAGAGGCTGGTATCCAAAACAACGTCAACCTAGGCCAGTTTCAACAGAAAATTTGGACCGCTTAAATCAGCAGGGAACAATCAGAGCTTGGGACACTGGCACAAGTGGTAGTAGAAAACCATTAACATTACCGCCCAATCTCACGCCAAATTTTTTCAATAAATCGCCACGAGAAGCTTTAAGACGAGTGACAAGCTTGTTGATTAGAAAAGGTAATAAACTTTCTAAAAAATGTATTCTATATATATATATATATTTTATTTTCGATTTGTTTTTCTGTAGGTAATAATGGAAAAGATAATAATAAAAAAGAAAAGGAAAAAGAAATATTTGGACCATCGGTACATCGATCTTTTGATGCAGGTAATCTTCTTTTTTTATAAACATAATTTTATGAAAAATTAATAAGCAAAATTACCCGTACAAATTTTATTAAATATCTATGTGAAAATATACATAATACATATATCTTCAATACTCTATAATAGGCAACGAAATTTTTTGTTAAATTTATCAAAATAATGCAATTCAAAAAAAGACTATTAAGACCACTTTTTGGCCTTTCTCTGAAACCTCAATTTAAAGCTAAATATTAAAAATGTATTTTATATAAATCAAATATTTTAATTATTTCCAGGAACAACGCATCAAGTTAATACACACAAAAAGAAGGGATTTTTCAAAAGTTTTTGGAAAAAATCTAAGCATTACTCACTTGAACAATAATTTTTTTTTTTCTTCATTTTTCAAGTAAAGAACAATATTACGAACTTACACAACTGATAAATAATAAAATAAAAATCTACTTATTTTACTTAAATACCAACTAAATAACACTGCTATTAACAATTATAAATATGAAGATCATCAATTTACTGTAAATTTAATTCGAATACAATTTAAACATAAAATAAATGAAAAACATAGCGAATTGAAGATTCTTCATATTTTGAACATAAATTATACAATTTATAGTATTATATTGTATTTTATAATTTTTATACTCAACTAAAAACAAAATATACAAAAAAAAATAAAAAAATAAAAAATATTAGTGATGAAATGATATAGAATTTAAATTTAATGAGGTGCTTTCGATTTTACTGATAAATAAATTTAAAGCAACCTATTACCGATACGCTTTTATATACAATGCGCCTGCAACGAAAGCACCTCGAAAAGCATCGATAGCAGCCAAATATAAGAAATTAAGATATCACGAATACAAAGTGAAAAAATAAAATAAAATAATAATAATAATGAATCACTGACAGTATTTACTGTTTGTCCTATTCAAACATTAACATTTACGATTTAAGAATATATCTATTGTCTTCACTATTTGTAAGAATAAGAAATCATTTTCATGTAATTAACAGTTGATAAGTTTTGAAAGATAATGTCAGTGAAGAAGTTGCTCAGACCATTTATTATAAAGCACCATTACAATTTTTTTTTCTCCTTTGTATTCACAAGTAAAAATTACTTTAACAATTCCAATCATAAACTTTTGAAATTTTACAAAAATAAATAAATAATAAAATTATATTCGTTTAAACTTATTATTATTTTTCTAGTAATAATTAAACATATATTATTGCAGTTAAACATTTATGTTAGAATTTAATATATGGTAAAGTAAATGTGTTCCCAAAAACAAAGAAATAATAAATCGAAATATAACCCACCAATTCACATTTTAAAGATGATTATCACAGTTTACATATGAAGCACAACCTAACTGATGATACATAATGTACATGTTAGAATTTTAAATTAAATTAAATTATTTTCTAGATTATATCCATTAACTGATTGATTTTGTTTATGTATTTCTAATTTACAAAAGAACTGACGGGAATATATATTTATTGTTTATTTTGATTTATTTATTTTTTTTTGAATCGATAAAAACCAGCCATATACACATATACTAGTTTTTGTACAAATTGAAAAATGTCCATTACTTTATATTTTTTAATATCTTTTTTTTTTTTTTTTTGAGAACAAAAACAACACAAAAAATTAAGTAATAGAAAAATAAAAAAGTAGTACAAAAACTTTTATTAAATTATTATTGTATTTACTCTTCTTATGGAACACTGAGTGGTATTATAAAGTAAAGTATGAGTGATATGGGTTCCTTTTCACAAAGTAGGTTATTAAATATGAAATCCATGTATTAAATGTTTGCTATCGTCTATACAAAAAAAAAAAAAAAATGAATGTAATCCTTGTACTGTTATTACTCTAAATTTAAGTATCTATATTTACTTTCAGTTTTCACAAATCACAAATGCAATTAAAATTAAGATCTTCTTATCAATTTAACTAAATTCAGTAATCACAAATTTATCAACTAATTAATAAGGTCCTGTTCACAAATGATTCACTTTCCTCTTTTTGGTCGTTTTTTAATATCTCCCATATTCCTATGTTCCAATTTTTCCTATTCTATTGTGCCACTTTTTGGTAAATCGTAAATCCCTTCTATCCACCCCCAATACAAGTATTAACATTTGTGAACAACTCTTAGATAGTTTAACTTGAATCTCAGATTTGAACACTACACTTTGATAATATTGCACTAATATTTCTTAATCTTACAATAAATTTATTCATTCATCAAAAGCTATAATATTTTAAAAGATTATTCATTTATTAATTTTTATTTAGTGTAATAAAGCAATTTTATCATAATGGTTTCTAATGAAAATTTAGTATCTATTATACAAATTTACGATAAAGTTTAAAAAAAAAGTTACTATTAAGTACCTACCAAACGTTTCTTTTTTAAGTCATATTTTTTTGTTATTATTTTTGATTTTATTAATAATTTGATAAATTTAAATTCGCACTGATTTTGATTAGCCATTTGTAGAATTTTAATTTGTTTTGATTTTAAAATGTCTGCAATAAAACTTGAGATATGTTATGTTAAAATTTCATATAAACTATGTATATTCAAAACAATTTGTTGTTACAATGTATTGATATCTTCTTTATTTCTTCTCAAATTGTATTAGTTTATTAAAATAAAATGGTTAATGAATTTATTTGTATGGAAGGCAAATGAACCAAGCATGCACTATTTATTCAACGTTCATTCATGTATTTAAGAATTTTTTTTATACATTTTGCTACGACTTTTTTTTAAATAAGTACGATTTATGTTGCGCTACTAAATTAAATGTAATATTTCATAAAATGCTCATAAAATAATAGTTGTCATATTTTTGGTAGAATTTTTGAAAACTATAAAATTAGATCAATAATAAAAATAATTCTAATTTATTATAACATCTTTATTAATTTCACATAGAATATTTTTAATTGATTTAAAACCAACATTGATAAATTGCCATATTAAATAAGCTTAAATGTCGATAATTATTAATCAGATTTATTTCGATTTAATTTAAAATTTAATATTGTGCTTAATTTCAATTGTCTGTTTTTACATTTCGTTCAAATTGTCTTAAAGCATTTCAAATTTAAATAAACTAATTTTTATTTAGCTGATCGAAAAATTTCTGTATATAATTTCATTTTTCTGACCGAATCAGTAATGAAATTCTGTTCGAATTTCGATTGAATTTCAGAATCAACTTTCAATTTCAATTATTATATTCAATTCTATGATATCTTCACGTAGGCACTTACTTTAAAACACAATTAAAAAAATGGTATAAAAGTCAACATAAATCAAAATTCGAATTTTATTTCTATTTAAATTAATTATTATCACAATCTTAACAATTTTATTAATCAATAAATTATATTTTATGTTTATTTAAAATACTTACCAGTCTGGTAAAACAGAACCATATATTTATAATTGTACGAAAATGAATGAATGAGGCTTATAATTTTAAATAATTCAAATAATTTAAATAATTAATAATAAAATATGAAGCGGCCATATTTAAATCAGATACTTTATGTGCCTAATTTCGTTATATTATTTAGTCGTAAAATGAGACGCGCTGATAATTTATTTTTTTAATTTTTGCTGCTGATATAATATTTTCTAATTGCTTTTTTTGATTTTACTCTGTACAAATTAAACGGGCTAACAGTATTACAAAGCAAAGAAGAATAAAAAAAAAAAAAAAAAATTATAAACCATTAATGAATTAATAAATTTAACTATAAGTTTTAACCATTTTTCATTTTTATTGGATAATGTTATATAGAAATCTAATAAATATAATTAAGATTTCAATAATTTAAAGTGAATAAATAAAATTATTTACACACAGAAGGCGCAACTAACTATTATAATAAAGTAAAAAGTGATATGAAATTTAATTAATATTTTAAAAAAAATATATCTTTTTATTTTTTCTTTTAGATTTTTTATTATTTTTTTTGTTTATAACGTTCTTATAATGATATTTACTTACAAATCAATAATTCAAGTAAATTGTTCTATTTATTAACTGAATTTTTATTAATTATAACAATTATAGATTTGTATAATTCTTATACTTTTATATTATTATTTATTACTAATATTTATAAAATTATAGTGAATAAGTTAATTAATAACAGATAATGAATATATGTACGACAACGGGCTAATTTTTTTTTTTTGATTTTTTGCTCATTATAAAGTTATAGAAAATTCGGTTTAGTAACTGATAAATACTCACACTCACACCGTATCCTGTTGCAAGGAAAATGTCTAAAAACTTTGAATGATCAATTGCTCAAATATAATAATTTGAGAAATAACCACATTTTAAAAGGTGTCATGTTTTTGTACTTAAGTACAGTTTTTTCTACACGGTTTCGTAGATGGGTACTAGATTTATTTACTATAACATACTACGCATTGATCCTAAGATCCTGTTTCCTCCTACTTCTTTGAAATTCTCGTAAAATAGATTCTAAATTCCATTTTTTTTCTTACTTCTTGTAAAATTCATGAGCCAAACTTTTTTGTAGGTAATAAATTATTTTTATTTGTTATTGAATATCTTTTACCTTCAAAGCTTTAAGCAAAAAAAACTCTTTGTTTCCCTACTATTTTATACCAATTCGGTCCTAATTTTTCATTTGTTCCTAGTTCGAAGTCTGTTTCTATAGTATAACATCTACCCTGAAATTTATATTATATTATAACTATTCGCTTTATAGTACAGAAACTTAATATAATGCTGATAGTTTCATTCAGCATTCATATTAAAAGCAAAAAAAAAAACACAAACATTTTGAATTAATAACATAAATTTATGCTATTACCAATTTTTTCAACATATATGATTTCTTTTCATTATCTCCATACGTCTACAATTAATTTTTCTCAAATCGATGATTATTTTTCAACTCATTATATTTGATTACAAAGTCATTTGAAATATTTATAAGATTTTCTTTGTATCTAATAGTAAGCAATAATACAATTTAAAAAAAAAATCCCTATCATTAATCTTATTATAGCTATATTATTAACCATTAAATTTATAAATAAATTAAATTAATTGTAACTCTTTTAATACCACTATTATAACATTATATAATCATAAGAACTTTAGTATTTATATTATAAAAAGTAAAACTTACCTCTACCTAAATATTTAATATATAAAACCAACACAAAAACCATTAAAAAAAAAAAAAATGTTAACCACACGCAACTAATTATTAGAATAAAGTTAAATAAAAAATAAATTATTATATGTTGTTTCAATATTTATTACTTTATTAGTTTTAAATTCAATAAAAATCACAAATGATATAGAAATGAAAATAATGAAATACACGCAGAGATATAAATGAATTCTTCAAGTTTGTGTGGAAATAATGTAGGTGAACAGCGGCAAAATATTTTTAGTCCAGTAAGGACATTAATAATACACACATTTAAAATATTATTAAACATTTCAATTGCAGTCAGTACAAATAACCGAATTGTGTGCATAACTACTTATAATTTTGTGATAAATAAAACGTTTAATGCAGAAATCCATTATGTTATATTTTTCATGTTTATTTGGATGCGATGTTCCATACCCGTCTCACGGTACGAAAATATTTTTGTGTTTTTTTATGTAAACATTCCATCAAAAATACAAAGAAACTTATCGAAATTCCAATTCCATATAAAATAAAATAATCACTTAAATTAGCTAATGATATAAATACCGGTGCGCCCGGATCGGTTTCTCGATATTTTAACATCAAACAATCAATATATTTTCCAAATTGAAATAATATCAAACCATTTTCTTGAATTTGCTCGTACATCCGATTCATATTTTCGGTTAATGCAAAATATTTATATGCTTTATTGAACTTGAATTGATATTCTGAAACAGATTAATGAAATTAATAATGAGATAATAAATTGTCTAAGAGTTGAACCATATGCGCTACCAGATTTATGTGGCATCATATAAAAAAATCTATCTTTCTCGCCATTATCATTAATAAACGGGACAGCATATTTCTTTTCAATTATATAAGCAAGATCTTTTCTTCTCATAGGTAAAGTATCTGCAAATAACTTAAAGTAATTTTCATATTCGGCATAACTGAAATGATATAATAATTTATAAATTATGGAATTAATTAGGCGTCAAGTCCGCTTAATAAGTACCTCTCATTTACATTACGTTGCGAATATATAGCTGATGTACTGAGCATACGAAAAGGCACATTTGATTTACTTTGGATTTTTGGCATATTATCAGGTAACATATATTGCTCAAAGATCATTCCAGAGAAAATAATATTGACAAGCAGTGCGTAAACAGACACGAAGAATAAGAAAATCTTCTCTGATCTGTTGAAATATCTATTTTCCGAATAAGTTCCAAGGGACTGACCAACAGAATTGCCTAACATTTCGCATACTCCAGGTTTTCTTGATGTTGATCTCGATAATTTATAAATAAGCATTCGGACGATTGTAAGGAAAATTGGTGCTACCAAACATGAATAAATTAAAGGTGATTTCATTATTCTCTCAAAAAAATTCAGATATTTTGGAATGAAAGGTAAGACTAATGCAAGATCCTTAACATCGTAATAATGGATTAATTCTTCTGTTTTCGTATCCAAAATGTTATAACCTTCATGATAATCAGTTGTCCTTATCATGTCTCTAAAGAATAATATTTTAATAAATTGAAAAGTAAATAAATCAAATTCTTACCCAAAAGGGTGATTTAATGTCAAATTGTAAAATAAATCAATATCATCTGAATAAGATTTCTTCGGAAAAACACTTTGAGTCATATTTGATTCCATAGATGAAAAGAATTTGTATTCAAGAACAATTGTGGCATTAAAAAAGCTTGACATAATCGGATCTTTAACCTTTATCAAACGTATTGTTCGGATGCAATTGTCCAATGTCTTACGTGCTTCGGTATCACTCATAATATTAAATATATCATAATAAATAACCACTGTAATATTGTTGCGATGCAGATTTCTGGTTTTATCAAAAAATATTTTTTTTGTTGAAATCTTTCCAATTTCAGAAAAATTTCCAAATGATACGAGAAAATTTTTGGTATAAGGGTTGAAAGTACGAAATTCCAATTGCTCTTGTTGTCCCCAATAAATAAAAGCGGTGTTGATCATTAATTGATTAGACACTTCTCTCATTATATTTTTTAAAATTGAATCCGAAAGTTTATCTCCAAAAACGAATATAGTTTTGTGTCGACGGTCCAATTCAAATTGCCAATAGAAATGCATTGCGTCATTGAATTCATTGATACCTTTCAAAACAAATAAAATTAACATATTCTGCTCTGATATTTGTCTTTTATTATGTGTAAAGTATTGAGATTGCTCATTGTTCTCTTTTAGATTGATATTGTCAATATTATAATTAATTTGTGAAACGAATTTTGGTAGCTGACTCAAAATTGTTGAGGCAACATCCGTTGTTGAATTTGAATGAAACATAAAAACTGATTGAAATTCACCATCACATAAAATATCGTTTATTCCATTTGAGAGTGTATTCATGGCCAGAAATAACTTTTGTGTTAAAAGAATATTATTTAACAAAAACATTGTTTCGTTTCAATTTCAGCGAGAGATTAAATTAATACTAAAATCATATTTTTCATTTTCGAATAATGTACTATATTTAAGTTAAATTTAATATTCGTTTATAATTGATGGTTGAACATTTTTTATGTTATATAACAAACTTTAGATATCGCATAATACGAGAAAAGACAACAATAGAATAATTAAGATAATAATTGAATTATGGAGTTGATGTCTAATTCCGAGTAATTATATTCTAGATATATAATATAGCATTTGCTAGGAAGTTTTACAATTTTCAATCATAATATTTTATCGTTTATAGCAAAATATAATTTTGATATCATCAGCTAATACAAAACTATTACATTTCATTTGATTGAAAGATAATAAAGGATTATTTTAATAATATTGTATTAAAATCGTCAATGGTATAAATAATAATTGTTGATGCACCTGACAAATGTCATATATATATATTTTTTTAAATGTTAATAATTGTATACTTTTACGACACGTAATAATAATATAGATATTTAATATTTCGAATCATTTATTTTATTCTCGTCTTCAATTTAAGTAAAAGTAAATATATCAATAACACTGGGACATCAAAAAACTAATTTATTGATCAAAATCTGGGCAAGGAAAGAAACTATTTAAAAAAAATTAGCAAAAGATTCTTTTATGATCAGTTATATGAAGACAAAAAAAAAATATTTTTTTTAGAATATAACACAACATTAATTTTAAGAGTTTTGCCTTTTATAAAATATTCCAAAAACACTTACTAATCTTTAAATAAGGAATAAATAAATAAAAAACCATTATCGAAAATTGGAATGCAATTTTAGTCACAACAAAAAAGGACACCTTTCTAAGGAAAGCGAATAAACTTTGCTATTAATGTTTTCATTTTAAACTAATATCATTTTGTTAAATAAGGATCAAAGAAATTTCTTAGCTTTTTAAATTTGTACTTTTATTTTGTCTATATTTTTTTAAATTTAAATTATGCGCGTTCCGCACGTTACATCGTACACTTTGACCACCTAAAACTACATGAAAGGTTAATCTGTCAAAAAAATTGTAATTGTTCGTTTTAAGAAGAAAATTTCGTTCATACGTCATAACTTGATCAGATCTCTCCTTTTAATGTTATACAACATTGAAAATTGAATAAGAATCCAATAAGAAAAATATTTTTTTTAACGATAAAAATGTTGTATTGCTGTATTGCTTTGGTAACACAGTTTTCTTCTAAAACTAAATAGATTCAACAAATGTACACAACTTTTACTTTGCTCATAATACACGAAATGATAAAGCTTTCGAGATATTCAATAATAACCGAAACTTGTTATATTTGTTGGTCCATATAAAATCTAGATTTAAAAATATTTATCTCTCACATGAATTAGAAGGTGTAGCTAAGCTATCCATGTTCACTTGGTAAAAAAAAAAAAAATAATGCATAAATCGAATCAAGAATATGATAATAATATAAGTGAATAATACTTAGCTATATTTCATGCGATTTGAATTGTAATTGACTCAATGATACAAATAAATAATAAATGAAATGTCTAAAATTGAGAACTCTTTCAATATTTTCAATCTAATTTGGGAATCTTCTTAATCAAAATGAAATTTGAACAAATTCAATTTACATTTAAATCAGCCTGTTATAAATAAGTATATAGGCACAGAGTGCTCCAAGTGATGTTTATGAATGAATAAATTAATAATTCATAAATGTAAAAGCATATATAAGAAATGTATAAAAAAAAGAAGAAAATAAGCATTTCACTCTGGAATAAGTTATCTAATATTATTTTCGTCAACAATACCATTATTTGATTAGCTACCATCTATAATCGCATCATTATTAGCAGTAGTGTTAATTATTAAGAAAGATTCTATTTCTTATATTTTTCACGAGAAATAAATTAACATAAACATCCTTCTCTACTAAATTTTTGTTATCCAGCAAATATAAATACGTACCTTAGATTTACGTAAATCCATTGGATTCCATTTATCTCTTACAGATCAAATAAATTATCTTTATTAGTTAATTAAATAAAAGAAATTCGATATAAAAAAGTTTTTTTTTTTTTTTACTTAATTTTTTTATTGAAATTATAGTACATAAGTCGAAAATAATACACATAATAAGCATAAAATTAATAAATCTTCTAACATTTATTTTCTTATAGTTTTTTTTTTTTTTAATTGAAGGGAAATAATAAAAAAAAATTAATAACATTTATTATAGGGAAAATACATATTGTTTACAAAAAGGACTAGGTTGTTAGTAGTTAGTAGTGTTTTTATTTTTTTTATTTTTCTGTCAATAAAATGTTGTCTATTTTCCAAATACATATTTATTATTGATGTTTGCAATTTAATTTGGGGTAAAATATAATAAACATATTACAATGTATTTCGTTTGTAAGTGTAAATCAAAAGTGATTAAATTTAAAACGGTTTTCGTTAAATTGATGGTATATGTTATACTTGAACAAGAAACAAAAAAAAAAACAAAAAATTGAATAGGAAATCTCTTTTTCTCATTGTTTCTTATGTAATTATGTTATTAAAAATGTTTACCAGTATCAAAGTTATTCTTACTTAATTACGTTAAATTTAATAATTTTTTTTTTTTGTTTTTTTCATTTTTTTTATTTTCATATTTTTCAATAATATTTTCTTTATTTATTATACGAGGAGCAAGCATATTATAATTATTTTTGTTATTGGGAGTATCAGAAACTATTAATTTTAAAAACTGACGGGTAAAACTTTTGATTAAAAACTCACTTTTATGTTTTGGTTTTTATTTGAGTCAAAAAATTTTCAAACAATAACTTGTGCACAAACAATCGATAATGCAAATTTTGAATTCATTCAGACGTAATTTGATTAGCATATTAGAAATAGAGATCCTAAAAAGTATATCCAACTTCTAAATTTTAGTGATAATGCTTTGTTTTATTGAGTGAAATTGTTGATTAGAAAAGTATTCGATCATTAAAAAAGCAAACAAATTAAAAACACGTTTTGATTTACCCATCGTTTAAAATAAAGTTTCTGAATGCACTCCTGATTTTATTGTATCATAAAACACGCGTTTTTTTTTTATTAATATATTTATTTATTTATTTTTTTTTAAATTAGCAAATCATGGTTTGATTATTCATAAAACGGTAATTGAAAATGAAACAGAGAAATTACTCATTGGTTATTTGTAGCAATTGGTAAAATAAAATTCTTAAAATAAAAAAAAAGTAGCAAATAAACACATAAAAACTATAAAATATACAAATTTTACTTTTTCACAGATATATAATATTTAACCGTTCCAAAAAATAATTCTGAATTTAGAAATTAATAAATTTCTATTTAATTTTTATTTTTTTTTTTTTTTAATCATATAATTCATTTAAAAAGGAAAATCAATTAATTTAGAATAATTATGTTAATATTGTATTATTAATATAATTTATCTACGAATTCAATAAAACACATAAAAAGCTCATTTATAGCTATATTATTTATTTAGATTAGAATAAAATAGCTAAAACACACACAACCTTAGAAAAAAGAAATAAGAAGAAAAAATCGATTTCGAGTAGATATGAAATATAAATAATATTTTATGTTATTTGAAAAGTATTATTTGCTTGTTTGTCGTACCAAAGTCAATGATAAGTAATTCGGTTCTGGTTAATATTAACGTTAATACCGGTTTTACAAGTTCTGCTGTTTTGTATTATCACAAAATAAAGCACACACACGAAATTTTCTCATTTTGGATGTGACTGTCTTATAAAGAATTTCGTTATTAATTAATATTAAATAGATAATCGTTTCTTTCGTAATTTCTTCATATGTAATAATTACTTTGATCACAAGGTCTATTCATTCATTTGATATTTTGTTATAAATAACATAATTATTATGCAAAATATTAACTCTGAAAGTTTTATTGAAATATGTATATATTATTTTCAGATGCTGTTGTTTTATGCTTGCAGAATGAACGACCATAAATTTTTTGAGGCATTTTTCCTATAACAGATATTGACGCAATGTCTGATACTTGAGCATACTAATTAAATTTTATATCGTTTGCATTATTCTTAATTCTCAATACTAAATATCGTACTCAGTGTTTCTAGCTTTCGTTACACTAATTTGGCCTTTTAACTATCATTAAATGCATTAAAATGTCTAGACGATTTCTCCGCAATGAATTTAAACAATAATGATAATCTAATTTACTGCAGACTAACACTTTGAGATCACATAATAATATAATTTTATAGCATGAAAATACTAGAAATAAAAATGAAATAAACGTAGGTTACAGCTGGCCATGCATTTCAGATATTGTCATATCCATATGGTAATATAATAAATATATCAGTATCACCATTTACCTGTATGTGTTATTATCGGAACGTATATAAAACAATGAATCACTTTTACCATTTACGAATGGAATATTATTATATTATTATTATTATTATTTTTTTTTTTTGTCAGCTATTTATTCTCTTAATGGATTTCATTTATAAATTCGATGATGAAATTTAAATTGTGTGCGTATGCTAGATAAATAATTAGAAAACTAAATTATTTATTATCGAAAATAAAAACCCATGTCTGATGAATAATCATAATGAAAATATAAAAAAATATCAATTTATTAAAAATGGATTGCTATAAAATAATAGACACTCAATTTAGTCGATCTGTTATCATCGTCTACATTCTTAAATGCAATTTAGGCATTGGTTATATCAAAAAGTCAAGTATACAAAATTTCTTTCTCAATATATTTAGACTATTAATTAGCATTCATCTGAATTAAAAATACATAAGTTGACGCATCTTTACGTTGTATATGGAAAAATAAATGCAATAAAATAAAATCGAATTTAATTACAGAAAAAATAT
This sequence comes from Catotricha subobsoleta, assembly GCA_011634745.2. NCBI lineage: Eukaryota > Metazoa > Arthropoda > Insecta > Diptera > Cecidomyiidae > Catotricha > Catotricha subobsoleta. The sequence continues at coordinate 18,436 of JAABKK020002196.1, forward strand.
ATATATATTTATGTATATTTTATTTTTTTTAAAAAAGAAAAATGCATATAAAAAAAATGGTTCCATACATAACGCAATGCATTTCATATACATTCGTTCTTTCATCTATACTCGGGATTAAGTGAAAAATATCGATGATTCACACATATAATCGATTAAAAATGAAATTAGTCGTGAAATTAAAACGAATTTAATTATAGTTTTAATAGAAATTTATAGGTAGTGATTTCATGATTTCATAGAATGAAATATTTTTGTAATTGACGATAAAATTCTGAGATTTAAAACTAAAGTTGTCAATATCAATTAGTCGACGAAGATGGTGGAGAGATGGTATATGATTCAATAACTGCATAGAAATAATATGAAACGTTTTTTTTTAATCATTTACATAAAATACAAAAAAAAATAAACTTGACATTTCGGATGAAATAACTCTATAAATATATGAAACCGGATTTGATACTAGCGCCAATTAATTATTTATAATTTTTTTTTTTATTTATTTATTTATTTATTGATTTAAATGAAAACCTAAAAATTAATCCTAAAGACAATTATAATTAAAAAAATCTCTCAGCCATTTTATAATAATTTTAATTTTTTAAATTAATATTTCAAAATGGGTGTTTTTCACTTTTAAACCTCCTTCACGTTCGCGCACCCTAAATATATTTTTCTTACCTATTTTCATTAATTATATGTAATTTTATATTATTATAATTTTTAATTATAATTAATTTTTATTTTATTTTTAAGGAAATTTTGATATTTTATTGTGTTTTATTTTATGTTTAAACTAATTATGTTTATTTTTTTTTTCAATTTTTTTTTCTTTTTTACTTTACTTTTAATATATGGTTGGCATAATTCTTATATTGGTGAATAGTAAAAATTTTGTTTGCATATTGAATTTAATTTTGTCGTCAATTACAGTCTGTTTTCATTATATGTATTTAGCTATTTAGTTTGTTTACTGTTATTTCTTTTGTTATTTGTAGTTTAAGTAAGTATTGATTTGCAATGCTTTAATTTTTTAATATTGTTTTGTTATTTTTCCATTTTTAATAATATAATAACCACACATAAATTTAAATTTTTTTCGCTGCTATTTTGGAAAATAATGATTCAAATCGAAATTACTAATAATAATTATATAAAATTTTTTTTTGTTTTTTTTTTTTTTTGTTTTGTTTTAATTTCTTATACAAAAAGTGTGTTGGAGATAAACATGTGTACATGGAGACATTCATTGAATAATACACCTGAAAAAGAAGATAAATAAATATTGTTAGATATTAATTTATTTAGTCGAATCAAATTATAATAAAATGCATTGCAGTGCGATGTTAAATGTAAATAAGTTAATCGTTATTGATAATTTTTATTTGGTTACGTTTAAAATCTAATTTCAAAAAAGCTTTATTTAAAAATGAAAAGAAAAAGAACAGCGCATCTTGTTCGAATAAATAAATAAAAAAGAAAAAAAGTTACTTACTATTTCACCTTACATTTTGTATTTATTAAAAAGAATTGAGAATAAATAAAATGGTCATGAATTTATAATTTGCCCTTGAATTGTATTTCTAAATAATATTAACTTTAGACAATATTTGAAAAAAAAGAAAAAGAAAAAAGAAGGCTGCTAAATATTTAAATATTTAAAACATAAATGATAAAAGAATATCTGATAATCCCTACTTTCAAACTAATAGCGGAAGTCACTGATAGTCAACGTAATATAATATATCCGTTCATCGATTATTTTATCATTTAAAATAAATTGCAGGTCTCTTCTTTTGATCCGACAATTTAATATATATTTTTTGTTTAAAACTGTTTGCTTGCTTATCTTTCCATTGTACATAGAAACAGGCTACTCAAACATTTCGCATTTATGCCTACCATAAATTATGAAAATTGTTGAAAATGTCGATTTCGTGTGCCTAATGATAAACAGATTGACTATTGTCTCTTGTATATATGAATATATGATTATATTCACTTTTCATTACTTATAAGTTGAATAATAGGTGCGAGTGCGACTCCTAACGAATAATAATTAGGCATGTATCACGGTTGCATGGTACGATAAACTGGTAAGTCATTGCTCATTTGCATAGAAATTAAATTTCTTAAGCATAGACAAAGAAAAATAAAAACACAAATTATAAAATATTTTCGTTGAACAGCACTTTCAATTAAATTTTATTCTCAAAATATTGAAAACATTAATCAAAAAAACGAAAAAAAGCAAATGAGACTTGTGTGAGAAGTATACGCAAAAATCTTCGGAATTTATTTTTATGATAAGAAACATATGACAACCATATAGCGTATGTGATTTCGTCATGCCTCGCATGTTTCAAATTGAACAAAAGGTAACTCAAGTTTATTAATAATAAAAACAAAAAAAAACTAAACGCAACAAAATTATAATCTTCACCAAAATTTTATTTGAACAAGTATTTTAATTTTAATCATTTGTAAAAATAATAGGAAATGATACAAAAAAAAAAAAAAACAGGATTGATTTAATTTTTTAAATTTAAATATAAACAAAATAAGTAAGAACCAAAGATATGAAATTGGCTTATTATTTTTAAAAAAAATTATTGATGTTTTGAATTGGTTGTGTTGTGGGTTTCGATTTTTTTTTGTGTTTGTTTTATATCGCCTACCTTTCTTAGTATCCACACGTAATTAAATAGTCTCCGAGTTTTTCGACAATCGAAGCGGCTTGTTGCGGTTGCACTGGATCTTCATAGATTGATACTATAACAGCTACAAAGAAAAAGAAAAGAATCATTTCAATTAGTCACGGCCAGCTTCTAGTCTATTCGATTTTCTATGACACTTATTTTAATATAAGAAAGTATTGCAGAAATTTTCTTTGTTCACTTACCTTGCCCTGTTTTCATACAGTGTACACCATTTCGACCAAGTTTTGCACGAACTACACGATCCGTTCCAGATAAATATATGTATCGTTGACCAGCCAGTGTAACACCTCCACCTGTAAGAATATCGGGCTTATCGAAACCTTGAACTAATTTTGCAAGTTCTTCTTTGGTTATCTAAAAAAAAAAAAACAAAAAAAAAAGAAAAAAAATGAATATTAAATGTTGGTTGAAATAATCATTTAAATTAATATTTAAACCAAAAAAAGCAAATATTTTCTATCAAATCTAACAAAACTAAATTTAGCTTAATATATTTTATGTTTTTGGAATAGATAACTTCTCTTGCGGTATATGCAATTCATGCAATTGAATTCAAATACAATTTTATTAAAATACCCGAGCATCACTGCTCTAAATTCTATATTTAAAATTATATGCAATCGTAACAAAAGTAGATCACACAGTATACCAATTGTACCTATTTATAAATTTGTTGATCCGTTTATGTTTGGAGAATGCAATTTAAATTATGTTATAAGTGACATTAACAAGCAGCAAAACAAAAAAAAAAACAAAAAAAAACTTTACTGCCACTTAATAAATAGTCCCTGACCATATTTAAAAATTAAATGATAGAGAAAAAAAAACAATTGTGTAAAAGGATAAAATCTAATTCGATAAAATGGTTTCGATGAAATAAAACAACAATCTAATGTTCTGTAAAATGTAATTAAATTTTAATTTGATATTGTATTTGGCATCTAAATTGAAATTAATAAATATAATTTTCATTTCTCCATATCGAAACTAATATAGACATATTAATTAGGTTTTATTTATTATTATATAGAAGTATATAATTTTTTTTCCTATAAATGGTCTGACATCTTATAATCCAAATATAGTCGCAACCGAGACACACATATCATTCGTGCATTGCTCACATCACAACACCACATGTGTGCAACTAATAAATTTAAAAAAATTGCAAAAAAATAAATACATATATTATGTTGCCGAAGCAATAGTTCATTGCTTGTGAATGTAATTATAATTAATAAAAAAAAAACAACAACATTTCCCGTTTTTAAAGTCATAAATTATTATTTTTTTTACAAAAATACGCCAATGACTACATATACAGATTTGAAATTTCGAGCGAAGGAATTTTTTTTTTTAATTAAAAATCTAATAGAAAAATCAGCAAATGGCTAATACTTTCCGATTTTTAGTACAAGGTAGTGTAACAATTTTTATTTTTCTGAGCCAGAATCAATTTCGACATCAAATTCTCCAAATAAGTATCATATCATATCATTTTGGATGTGACTAAAAAATTTTCAAAGCATACAAATCTAATTCACCCCCACCCCCAATATAAATGGAGTGTCCACTGCTATAAATACATTATCAGTTATCAGTTATCAAATACAAATTGCAATAAAACAATTTAGATGCCAATACTCAAAACCTATTACTTAGCTAAGATATTTCAATATTAATCACAATACTTTATCGGTCTGATAATTGTAAAAAAGAAAAGAAAAAAAGGTTTTGTGATAAAGAAAAAATATCGAATGCGATGACTAACAGCATTTAACTAGAAGAAATATACTTAAAAGTTTAAACTTAACTGAAATGAAAAACATATTTTTAATATTCACACACAATCAACTCTTCATTGAAAACATGTTTCCTTCTATTTTTAGATTATTAGTTTTACTATATAATATTATATATTGTGTGTTATACAATATTATATATCAGACCTACTTCTACTTAATAAAATTAATTTCAAGAACAGAAATTTTCTCGAATCATTTGCTCGCGCACCACAAAAATTTACAACTTTTCAAAATAAGTTTTTACTCGTCCAAATTATTTCTAAATATTTTTTGTTTTTTTTTTGTTTTTATAAAATAATTGGTGGTGTATCGAAGAATGGTTTATTTATGTCACTTTTGGTTAGTGACATACCTACAAATGGTGCATTTATTTATAGTAACACGCATCTCTTTTTATCTCAATGTTTTCTCTCATTTAAATACATTTCCATTAATTCAATTACATATATCGAGCATACATATACAAAATCTATCGAAAAAAAAAAAGTATTTTTCCGTTTTATTTTTAACAAATTATAAATGAAAATCGCGTTGGATTTCTATACTATTTAAATTTAGACCAAATTTTCCACACAAAAAAAAAATCGTTATTTAAAGCATACTTTACTTTATCGCTTCGACTAGATTACAGAAATAGTGAGACTTACGATTATTTCAAAATAAAACATTAATAAAAAAAAATTGGTAAACAACATTTTTGGTGAAATGACCTGATGATATGTTAATGTTATGGTTCAATTCTTTAAAGAGTCTACAAGCAAAATAGAAAAAAATAATAATAATGAAAATAAATTTACTCGACAGAACCATATTTGCACATGTAAAAGAGTATCTTCCATACACTATTTTTTTTTTTTTTTTGTAATCAAAAACTTAGTAACGGTTAAATAAAATAATTTTTACACAAAAACGAAAATAATAATAATATGTAAGTATGCTAGTCTGATTTCATATAGTACATCGTTTATATAACATTTTTAGAAGGCATTAGATTATAAACTATGTATAATGATTTTATAATTGCTTGTAAATTGATATAACAAAGGTTAATATCTAGATGTTTATATCTCTTAGGCGTGTATTGTTGATGTTGACTGATATTTTAATAATATATATTTTAAAATAAGCGATATCCATCTGGTATAAATTGATTTTATTTAAAAATGGTTCAATATGTCCTTTGTAATGTAATTTATTATATGAACTCTCCGATGTACACATTTATTTTGAATTAGAAAATGATCGGTTGCAATAGTGTTAAGAATTGGATATTGAACTTTTAGAATGATTTCACATTTCACCGTAATACGGAACACACATATAATATATAAAAGTATCGATATTATTATATGTAGTTTTCATATGTGAATTTGAAAAAAAAATAAAAAAACATCATTCCATTTCCATCTGATGACATCGTCTTTCTTTATATCTTATGCCAACTTAAAAAAAGAAACACAAGCTCGAAGTATGTACGTACAGAGAAAATGCTATAAATAAGAAGAAAAAAAAGAAGTCTATTGGTTACGGCCGATCCGTTCTTAATTGCGTAAAATATTTATTATAAACCATTTGGATAAAATATTGATGTAGAGGCTTAAACAATGTTTAATTAAAAGTTTATTTTTAATTTATATATGTATATTGTATAGTTGTTTTTTTTTTTTTTTTTTCATTTAAAATTTGCGTATTGATAAATAACATTTTATTTATCAAAATTGCAATACAAGCACTTTTTAAAAAATATCTACATTAATGCGATAAGATAATATTAATTTGTTGCAGAGATTATCATACAAATGTTATCATCGGCATATCCAAGAATTCGTATCAAACAAGAGTGCATTAGTATTAAATGTAACCAATTCAGAATATGCATGAAAACAATAGTCTGTTTTTTATATTTTCTTTTTCATTTTTATTATAAAAGATAAAAGCGTAGCATTTTATTGAAATGAAATAACGCGTATCATTTGGATGTTGTCCACTTATTGTGTTTAATTTTCGTATGACATAAGAGTTTGGTTGTCGGTAATATTTTGAATTTCTGAATAATCTGTGTATTATCAAAATTCCAGCAAAATTGATTTGTTGTAAAGATTTTAAATTTCTTTTAAAATTCTATCGTCTATCCGTTATATGTTTTTCTATAGAATTTCCATTATATAAAACATTAAGACATTTCTGAATAAACACTTCTTTGAGTGAATCACCTGCTCACCCAGTACAGATTCAGTTTATAAAAAAAAAAAACCGCTCTTCAAGTAAAAGTTCATAAGCGGCTTCTCTTCTACCCGAGATAGATGAATTATTTACGGAAACAAATATAGTTATAGAAGTTTCGAAAATTTAAATGACACAGAATATGTCAAAAATATTTTATATCCACACATTTCCTTTCTACGTGTAGAGTAGATATGCCTTTGTTTGGCTTTGTACCAATATTAACAATACAGAGTTATATGAGAAAAAGTCAGAGCACAAGTGCAAACCTATAAGTATCACAAATAACATAAAAATTCACTATTCGTCATAAATAATATCGCTTAGAGACTTACTCATAAAAAAATCTTTTTTTTTTCTTTTTTTTTCATATATATATTTTTTTCTTTGATAACAACAATTTGTTATTTTATTTTGTTATAAAAAAAAAAAATATACACAATCTAAATAATAAAAATAATATAAGCACGTCCGACAAAGATAACGCATTACTTGTTTTTATTATGGCAGAGGAAGAATTATTAAATTAATAATTGATCAAACCGCTCATAAAAGAAATAAATTAGGATATATTCTTTCAAATATATTGCTTTTGGTATTCATGCCAGTAAAAATGAGTCTGAATACTTAAATTGTAAAAAATTAGAATATATTTCATCTAAACGAAGATAAAACCTGAAATTCTACCCCGATATGGTAGACGGTAGACGTCGTTACGAGAGAGAAGATGAGCGATCCAGAAGTGGTGTTGTTAAATGCGCATTCGTACGCAATATTCTCAATACCATTAGATAAGATAAGGTTACCTCCAAGAAGAGGTTATAGAACTCACATTATACCAAATAAATTTAGTTAGATTTTCTTTTTAAATCGAAAACTATTAAAGCAATTGGTTTTATAAGTTTTAAAAAGAGCACAAAGAAGTTGCGTACCGTTCATATTCTAGTTTTTTCTTGTGTTTTATTTTTCTATCTTGCATTAACTTACATTATAGTAAAAATAAATCCGCAAGCTAACAAATAAAATTATAAAAAAAAGAATTTTACATTTTATCCATTTATTGTAACAATAAAAGTCGCGAGTATGTAACAAAAAAAAAAAACTTGTACAAAATGAATGAAACGCAACGACGAAGACGACAACTTCGACCATCAAATAACAGATAGGTGTACCTACAAAACCATACCATCAATAATATAGAAGTAAAATATAATTTTTGTAAAAAGAGAAAGAGCTTGCTGGCAGAGGTATAATATGTTAAAAGTAAAAATGAGAAGGTACGTCATTGTAAACGCCATTTTGAAAGCCGGCAAAAAAATTTTGAGTTACAGAAAGAACGTGATTTTTGCAAACTCATTAAGTTTTTTTTTTTTTGCAAATTTTGCCAAATTTTTTAGTGCACATATATGGGCAAAATTTAAACGAAATTATTTGCATTGTATGTGCACTTTGTTTTCTTATTAATGTGCGGTTATCGATATAAAATAATACATTTTTTTAATAATATGGAAAAATAAAACCCTTTTAATTTGTCATTTTACTTTGTTCATGGAGTATAGCATGCCGATTGTAATGTATTTTCGAATGTATAGATCACACCCTTGAACTTGTACAATAGAGACAATGACATGACACAGAAGGTACTATAATGACTCATTGCATTAAAATAGGAAAATCAAAATTATTATTCATAAAATTTGTCACAATATTACAAAAGCTATGACTCTTTCTTGTGCAATATATCGTTAAATCTTTTTAATAGATATTTAATTTTTTTTTCGCTAATGTTGTTCAGAGCAATAGAACAAAGAATTTTTTTTTTTAATACCCCAAAAATAAAATTTACCTCGAATCCTTCAGATTTTGCCCACAAATCACCAGTGTGACCAGCTATAGCTGCTTTTGATACACATTTGGAAGCCAAAAGCTGATTGTCTACATAATCTTGCCAGCTCATTTTTAGTAAATTTTTTTGTAGTTTGCGATTTAAGGAAAAAAAAACTTAACACAAATTTATACCACCACGAACAAAAAAAAAAAAAACTCTCTTCGCCGTATATAGAATATAGTCGAAGAAAATATCACCCACAAAAAATTGTGTACGATTGGTCGTACTTCACACACTAATCTATTAATAAAAAATGGTAAAAAACCCGAAAACTTATGATTTTGCAGATCTCGGAATAATTTATTTTATTAATTTTACAATAACTGAGAACGATTTCAATGAATAATGAATGGCACACGGGTGTCGAAAACTAAGTATTGATGGCGGTCTGCAACAAGCAAGCCTTGAAATCTGTCTCTACTCTTTTGTGTGATTTTTTTTTGAGTGAGTATAGTCATCATAGACGGATGTGGGATGTGGCTTAAAAATACGCATGTGCATATTACCGCTATCTGTTGACTAACATTTTACAAATTTGACATTTTAATGGACCAAAATGATCGAGGCGTATTCGTTTTGAAATTTGTTATTAACCACGGATGTACATTGTATTATACTTCTATAATACTTGTATAATACTTGTATAGTAGGGCGATTTTTTTGGAAAATCGAAATAAAAAAGTCGAGGTAGTAGGGTCTGATTGATTCTCTTCGTTTTCGTTATCACGTAAAACTAATTTACGTAAACTTACGACCTCAAATAAATTACGTTAAGTGGTGGTCCCAGGTCATTTTGTTTGCGGTGGATGTACGCGTACAGAAGTTATAGTTTTTCAAAGTTGACCTATTATTTTCTTTTTCAGATAATAATTTTATAAGTTTTATAGATTGATACAGTGGTGCGGCCAACAATGAATCACGAAATTTTTCTTTTTCTGCGCATCGTATCAAAAACAATAAACTTTGAGGGAAAAAAGGAGAAAAATATGTGCATGGTGTCACATGAATTTTGTCTGTATTGCAATTTCAAATTTATTTCATTAATTTTATAATATTTGATCATTTTCAGAGTAGATTTCATATAGAATCTTTTGTCTGTATTGCAATTAGCACCAATTTGTTAGAATACACGACTATTCTTACCAATTCATTCAATGGTTCAACTGAAGTTCACACAATTTATATTGACTTTAGCACAGCCTTTGATAAGGTGAACTGCAGCTTGTTGATTCAAAAATTAAAGAATTTTGGTATAAGTGGAACTTTGCTAAATTGTTTCAAATCGTATCTATTTAATAGAAGACAGTATGTAGCATTCAATGGCTCCAAGTTTTTTGTTTCCTCACCACCTTCTAGAGTTCCACAAGGGTCGATTCTCGGCCCTCTATTATTTATTATATTCATAAATGATTTAGTATCCATAATTTCCTCAAACTTTCTTTTATACGCGGATGATCTCAAAATTTACAGAAGAATCAAAACGATCCTAAATTGTGTCTTGCTTCAAATGGACTTGAATAAATGGTGTATCGAGAACAAACTAAACTTAATCAAAATTTCAAAACAAAGTGTTAAAAAACAAAACAACTCTGCATTTAACACACAGATTACTTAGATAGAAGGTCGTGTCAAATCAATCTTGAATATTTGAAGAACCATGGTTTATCTTTAAATGTTGTTCAGCAACATTTGTTGATACTGCTCTAATAGTAAAAAGAAAAAAAAGGATATATGAATTTATTTTAAATTTTCTAATGATTAATTTTAAATCTTACTGTAAATGTGTTGCTGTGTCGTATTCACGATTTGAATGGGTTTTCTTGATGCTATCTAATTTCGTTCATCTGTTATCAAAATATTTATTAGTCTTCTGCCATTAATTAAAAAGTGCTGATTATTTCTTATGTAATATTGTTGAAGCAGTGCTTTTAACTTATTGTTCTTTTCTGAATGTAGTGATAAAATAAGTGCATCACGTCTCTGATCATTTGAAATTTTTT
>JAABKK020002207.1:0-29074 GCA_011634745.2 Catotricha subobsoleta
TTTTCTTTATTATAGTGATAATTTAACAATTTTTAAAGGAAAATGAATGATTAAAAAACCTTTATATGAGCAAAAATCTGTATCTTGTTCTTTAGCATCAGTACCAAAAAATATGAACATATTTTTTGCGAGAGTCTACATTCTTATATGCTAAGTATAGTTTGTAACAATTTGGCAATTGCTTTGATTGCTGCTGATCATATTTGTATATTTAATTTACTGATCATTTTGGTTGCCTACCGAATTATTTCTACTTGTACTGCTGCCAAATAATATTAAATCGTTTTATTTTAGAAAAAACAACAATCATATACCTATTTATGAAATTTATTGGAAGAATTCTAAAAAGTTTATTATTCTTAATTAAATCACTGACTTAAATAAATCAATTAATCACAAATTTTAAACTCTAATCAAAATTTATGATTTATTTGTGTATGTTTTAAATTTAATTAATTTTTGTATTTTGAATTTTACATTAGATATCTGGACTGGGAATTTTGATAGCTGGTGCATTGGTTTTGGCAGACATAAATGAGTTCAGTCACTTTTTAGAGGGACGTATTCAAGCACCCCCAATTATTTTAATCGTGACTGGAGGATTAATATTCTTTATAGCATCATTGGGGTATGCATGAAATGAAAAGCATTGTGTGATTAAAGAAAGTAAAATTTTTAAAAAAAATAAATTATTTTTTGTAGATGTTATGGAGCAATTAAAGAATCACCCACATTGCTTATAGCCGTAAGTTACTTATTTCGAAAATTTGATTTCAAAAATATGACCATTTTATTTTTTATTTCTAAACAGTTTGCTATTCTCTTGGGAGTTATATTTATCATAGAATTAGCCGTTGGTATTGCTGCATGTCTATTCAAGGCTGATTTGGACGATATTCTACGTAAATCACTTGAGAAATCGATAGCTCGATCAAGTCCTGATGACATAATCGCATGGGATAGTACACAACGAAAACTAATGTGCTGTGGCCTTAATGGCCCATCAGATTGGGCTGATTATAGCAAAAATCGAACGGTTCGTCCAAGTTGCTGTCGCCCATCGCAGATTGATTTATCTACCAATGATTGCTCTAGAGGTGCAGCACTTTTTAAAGATCGATATTATCAGGTAAGATTATGTTTATAAAAATGTTTGATTTCATATTATGCTGTATAAAAAATGGTAATCTTATAATTAAAAAAAAAAAAAAAAAAATAGAGAAATTAATTGTTTTTGTAAATTTAGGATGGTTGTTTGATGAAATTGAAAGACAGAATTGGCAGTAATGCATCCGTTTTGATAACGGTAGGTATCAGTGTGGCATTCATTCAACTACTTGGTATCGTGCTGGCGTGTTGGTTAGCATCATCGATTCGAAGAGAAACTGTAAACTAGGTAAGCGAGTATTTTTATATATATTATTTTCGTTCTAAAATGTTATGTAGCGTCGTAATAATAAAAAAAATATGTATCAAAATAATAGAGACGTAACCAGTTTAAACGAAAAAAAAAAATATTTTAAACCAAAACGTTTTTTTTTCTTCATAAGCTTTAATATAAAGTTGAGTCACGATGAACCTAATATTCATTAATTATGTAAAGCTTTTATTACGACTTTGAAAACAAGGTTCTATTTTTTTTTTATTATTATTTAAGTATCAAATAGGGCGCGTGTGATTTCTTCGTTTAAATACGAAATTAAAGAAATGGGTTTCCTGTTTTTGGATATTTCTGCGAAATAGTAAAAACCCAAAAAATCGTTAGCCACAAAAAGAAAAATAAAAGAAATAATAATAAATAATTATTGATGTCCTTTTTCTGTATTGACCTTCAATGTTGCCCTTTGAATAGTTTTATGGAAATTATTTTTTTTTCCTACGCTTTTATCGACAATCGAAGCGTACCAGCAGCAATAAAAATTTATGTAAATATGGTAATTACGTTTAATTTAATAATATGGTGACGCGGTGAATTTTTGGTGAATTAGGTCATTATTTTAAGTAATGGATTGTGATAGTCGGATATATGCATATATATGTCGTTATTTCTTTTATTATACGGCAATCGTTTATAATTTTACGATAGATAATATTTATTATGATAATGTTATATAATTTATCAATTGATTTTTCATTTGTCTACTGTTTTTCTTTTTTTTGGTAAAATTAAAACTGAACAGACTATTTTTTAGTAAATAAATCTTGAATTATTTAATCGCGAATTACTAATATTTGTAAAAGGAGACCATATTCATGAATTCATTATAGCGCATCAGTTGACAATGCTTGATAGACTAATTAATATTTAATAATTATTCCCTAATCACACAATTTTATATAATCATTACCATTTCTTAAGTAGCCACATATTTAACCAATAACTTTCTTTCTTTCACATCTTATATTACTGCGCATATATTAGTTTGTTTTAGAATACGTTTTATTAATAAATCTATATTATTACGATTAAAATAATATATTACTTGTACTCGTTATAGATAATTGCGAATCAAAAAATTTACTATACAGTTATAAATGAAAAACAATTTAAATAGTTAATGTTACTGCGTTCTACAGAACATACCAGATATTTCTTATATAATTATATATTTTGTTGATTAGGGTGGATCGAATTTTTTTTCATACCTTCTACCATCATTTTTTTAGTTGTATTTGGTCTCCTGATTAACGTGTTAAAAGGATTTTGAAAATAAATGAGACCTTCGATCAGGGCCGTAACCAAATCAAAATTTTTGGGGATGCTTGAGCATCGAAGCTTACTTAACGGGAGATTAAGCATTTAAAAAAGAAAAAAAAGCGCTTGAATTTCACCAAAAAAAAAAGATTTTTCAAAATCGGATAACTACGAATCTAACAGTAAACTACGAATGCCCAATATATTATTTGAAAGCCATTGCCCTACGCTATCTGCATAATAAAACAGATACACAATTATTTGTAACGGTACAGACATACAATGCTTCAAATACGGTCAAATATTGCGATTTTCACAACTTCAGCGGCTTACAGCACATCGAAGATCTCTATTATTTTCAAAATCCTTTTAACACGTTAATCAGGAGTCCAAATGCAACTAAAAAAATGATGGTAGAAGAAATCGATCCAATCTATTGTACATCGTTAATTGAATTGACTTGCTCATTAAAGGCCTATGAAAACGAGTAAAATTGTGTAGAGCTACAATTGAGTAAGTGCGATTCATAAGTGATTAATGGAAAAATAAATATAACATTGTATTAGTAATTCATGTAGGTTTTCGATGATATACTTCAATATTTTTTAGGATTTATTCTACTAGCCTTATTTATTTATTTAATACATCTGTAGTGTTTCTCAAGAATATTTAAAAAAAACAAGCTAGCAATTAGATTGGTATTTGCGGGTATTTATTTCATAAACAACGAAAAAATATATATGAAAAAGAAAGTACTCATTTTCATGTTGATTTTTCTCAAGACATCCATTAACATATAAGTGTGTCTATTTATATGGAATATATTTATGGATACACTTTCATTAAAATTTCACCGTTCTTGTTCAAAACACAGCAATTTAATTTAAATTAATTTATATTGCACCAATGAAAATCAATGAATAATCGTGTATTTGATTTTACAAGTTATCTCGATCGAAGTAAATATTTAACCATGGTTTTTTCTTAAACTAATATAATACAGTATTGTTAATTATTTTAAGAAGCTATATCATTAATAAACTCTATTTATTTTCATTCATTTTCAGATTTATTTACCACACCAACTGATGCAATCTTTAGCAGACAAAGAAATAAAAAAGAGCAATACTAATCTATATTTATTTTCGAATAAGAGAAGATGATGTTCTAAACGTTTAATAAAAATTATTTGCCATAATTATTATCAAATTTAATTTGTAAGCAAAGCTTTGTAATTCACTATACATCAGTTATTTTATTGGGAAATTTTATGCTCGCATATTAATTAATTTAATAATTATTTTTGTATATTATTCTGTTTTTTTATTATTTCAACACTCATTGCTTCAAACGCTTTTATTTCTAAATCTTTCTTCATAATTGTTAATTAAAATTGCATAATTTTGGAAAAAAAAATAATACAATATTATTTTTGTTTCAAAATGAATTTCAAATAGCAAAGAAAAATTGTTAATAGTTTTCCTGCACATTACAACTATTACCGTTCTTATTTAGTTATTAAATAAACAGGCTCTAGAACATTAATAGTACTTTTAGTATATATTTAAGACGATTTGGAAAACTTTCCACTCTAAATTATGTGATAAGCAAGTAAGAATAATATCTTATCTGGTTACACTGAAGATGATTAGACAGCCAGCTCCAAAATATCTTGATTATCTAATTTTTTTAATCATTGATTTCGTTTTTATTTCATTATCATATATTATCAATTTTAGTATCATTTAATCATTTAATCATTTAATGAAAATTTTGTCAATTTAAAAGGGAATAACTTTACTATACAATGTAAATAAATGTTGATGCCTTAACGAAATTTGAATGAAATTTAATTTGATCATTTTCCATTTAATACAGTCGATTTTTTTTTATTTAAGATTGAAATGGTTTTCATATTTATGACAAAATTTTATATTATTTAAATTTCAACACGCACCATTACGCAAGACATTTATTTATTCCATATTTATCTATTTTAATCGGATTTACGGGAATTTTGAAATGTACTGATTGCGATAATGTCCATCAAAAATTGATTTATATTGGCTGTTGCAGATAATTGATTGATTATTAAGAAAAACCGTACTTTCATAATTTCAATAAGTAATTATTGTTATTGGTTTTCAATAGATTTTAAATTACAACCGAAAATTTAAATAGACATAAAAAATATTTAAAAAAAGAATTATATATATTTCAATAAAATAAATGAATTGATTCATAGTTTTAAAAATAATATCAACACATTATTATTACTTACATAGTTTTAAGCAAAATCACAATTAAATATGTATCTTTAACAAAAAAATATTATGTATTATTTAAATTAATTACAGAAATATATCATATATCTACTATTACTTACCTACTAATAAAATAACTAGTTTCTGAATTATTTATTGTCTCTATGCATTTAATAATTTTTTTCATTTTGAATATATTATTTTTATTTATTTTATCATAGAACTTTCGGAGGTGGTGGAATATGATTCAGTACATCTTGATAGCATATAATTTTATATTATAACCTCCTAATTCAATTTATTGTGTATTGGAAATAATATACAGATGATCAACAAAACTATACTGATGATAGCATAAGCTTGAAATCCGCAATTTCAATATGGAATTTTAAACATTATTAACAATACGCAATAAATTTTTTCAGGATGTTATATTATAAAATTATATTTCGTTTTTGATCAACATCCATATTGACACACTAAATATAAAATATATTTATATTGTTTTTATTTAATAAACATAAAACTATAATGTACTACATTCACGGCAAAGGTAAGCAGTTTCGAATCAGCATATCGTGCTTACTTTGTTCTTGTTTCGGTATGAACTCTAAGATACCAAATAAACAAACTATAAATTAAGATTCCATATAGATTTTATTGTAGTTAAAGTTTTTTTTTTATTGGTGATACATTTCTTACAAAATTTGATATTCGGAAAATCAAACACCCAAATTCGTTTGAATTTATTTTCTTCACCATGGATATTATAGTTTGCAGTTTGCACTCCACTCCTAATCCCTTAAAAATCTATTGAAACTCAATACGGTATTAACTGGCACCACTGTTTGTACCAGGGGATAAAATAACGTGCAGTTGAGCCCAAAATCTGCAGTCAGCCTGAAAAAGATGCAGTCAGGAATCTCAGTTTCAGCAGTCAAGATTTTTACACTCAGCTATCAGGCATAATATTTTAACTTCAGGTAATTGGAGCTTAGCTTTGATTTAGAGAAATTTAGAGAAAATAGTATGTTTTTTACATTTTCAAAATACGATTTGCATACAGCTCGGTTTTTCCGCGGTATTTGAAAAGACTAAAGACCTTTTTTTTTTAAGCTCTCAAGCGTGCGCACCTCTGGGTACAAACACAAAGTTTTTTTTCTTCAAAATATTGTACTCAGCTTTTTTGCTCATTTCATCCCCTGGTTTTTACCTAAAAGTGAGTGCTTTTCCACTAAAGATTATTAATACTATATATAAGAATTTAAGTAATCTTCATGATGTAAAAATAAAATATATAAAATTTTACAATCTTACGTAACTAATGGTGAACGTCTACGCTTTTGTTAATGATATGCGTGTTTTAATACTCTGATTACGTTTATTATTGATCGGTGATTAAACTTTTCACAAAAATATTTGAATTTCTATAAGTTTTCTGTGTTTTGTTTTATTATTTTCTAAATATGACATTTATCCAGGGTCGTGCCATCTTTTAAGCGAGAGAGGTAACCGCCTCAAGTCAATAGCACTTAGAACTTTATGAAAATATGTATTCACTTACTAAATGAAAAACGTAACGAAGCATTAAAAAATGCACAATATAAAATGTTGCACAACAATTAAAAATTATGTTAAGGTGGATTTTCATATAAATAAATATGTTAATCTCATTAAGGCAAACTTCTTTGTGCACGAAAATTTTCCGACCAATAGTTCGAAATATCTTCGATTAAGATAAAATTCAGCTTGTATATTACTAATGTATAGTAGAGTCCTAATGTATTTTATTTCCTCGATTAATTGAAATTGTATGTTGACTGACTTAATTTAATATTAAATATAATTTTGTTTTACTTTTTTGCAAAATAAAAAATGGATTGATTAAGTTGGTATAAAAGTCAACATCAGCATTCAATTAAGACCAAATCGAGCTCTTCTATAAGCAAAGTACTTACAATTTTTGGCTATTACAATGTTTAGTATACATTCACAGTAACCAAAATCGTTGTATTCTTATAATGCTTTTGACATCTTGACTTGTGAGCTTAATGATGTAATGCGTCCGATTGGACGAACGTTCAAACAACGCTTCTAAACCATTTCCCGGTAAAAAGTTACTTTTTACACCATTTCACAACTACTTCAAGTGGCGAGACAATTTATTATATTAATGAAAAAGGTGAAAAGTATTCTTATAAAGTATTATAAAATAATGTACTGAGTTGTTAACATTTCAACGTTTTTAGTTGCTGTGAATTCACACTTAACAGTTTAGACATAACTAAGAACATCAACATATTATATAATAAATGAACTTTTTTTTATTAAAAATAATAATCAATTAATTTTTTTTTATTTATAATTGATCTTACATTAATCATGACATTCATTAAACTTATGATCCAATATATAATAGAATTTGTTTTAAAATTAAACTCTCTATGCATTATTTCTCATTTTTTTTCTTTTAGATGCTAAGTATGTCAATTTACTTAAATTTGAAAACAGATCACAATAATTAATTTAAATATAAAATTTACAAAATTATGTATATGTCAATTTTTTTTTTGTATGAATTAAATTTAAAGAGAAAAAACAGATTATAAATAATACTGCATTAAGGGCAGCCATGATTAATACTAGAAAATAAATTTGGACAATAGGTTCATTCATAATCAAACTTTTCTTTTTGTTTTATAGTTTTCAATATTTTACTTTATTAATCACGATAATACTCTCTAAAGATAAATCTAATTTTAAATGATTTAATTAATTTTTAATATTTACACGAATTTTCTATTGCCAAGATTTTACTTGTATTCATTATTTTGTTACTTATACGTTATGTATAAAACTTCGCTGTACATATTAATTTAATTATCAAATTTAAAATGCTCAAATATGTTTATTTCGTCCTAGTGATGCAGTTTGCAATTGCGGTTGTAAATCTGGTGTTTTATTGCCACCTCGATGTGTTCGTTTAATTGCACGTTTCTTATCTAAATCTAAAATCGCAGCTTCTGCACTTGCTTCAATAGTTTGTAAGCTTTGGGCACGTTGTAATGATAGACGTAATGGCTTTTTTGGTGGTGTTGGTCGCATTCCATTACGGGGACGTGCACTTGTTGGCACTGCCGATACGGGTTCTGATGTATAATCTACTTCACGTTGATGCTTACGATAGTGCTGTGGTTGTTGTTCTAATGTTCCACTTCCGTGAGTGTCCTTTTCAAAGTCTAAACTCTTAATGCTTCTAATATCTGTGGTACGTGATTTTGATGATAATTGCTCAAAATTGTTAGTTTTTCGATGATAGTCTGAATGTCTATAAAGATATAAAAAAAAAAATTATTTAACTTTAACGTTTCAATTTCATTTTAAATAATTTTCGGCATTTGTAATATTTTCACCTATATTATGTATATATAAACTAAAATAATTCACTTACCCATTAGTATAGTTCAGATGTTCAACACTATGACCATAGGACGAATAGCCACCGAAATGATGGTTAGTGCCTTCACTGTATCGATGGCCATTGCTACCACTTTTCACCACACCAGCTCCTCCATTTACCATATTTTGCTGTAAATGTGAATTATATCGCTCTACTTCTTCACCTCCTCCACCTCGACGAATCTCTTTATTATTGTATTCACGTTGTTTATCTCTTTCGCGTTTTACATGATGATGAGCAATATCACTGTTTATTGAAATTTTTGAAGCCGAAATAGATTTATTGGGTCCAATATATTGTTGTGAATGGCTATGTTGCAAAAGGTTATTATATTGATTTTTATGATGATTATAATGTTGATGAAGATCTCGTTCTGAATCAGAACGATTACCACTGCCATTCATTTCTTTAATAATTGTCTTTGTTATGTGATGATGATTTTTATTAGACATTCCACTATTATTTGGAGGATTATCAACAGGCCTACCACCGATTATAGTTGTAACGAAGCTGCCACGTTGGAAAATTTGAGGTTTTTCTGTTTCTGGTGGTGTTGTTGGTGATGATGATATGCTAATACTAGTCACGTGACCACCATTTTTTCCATTTACTGGTGACGAACCACTTGGGGCGCTATTGACATTTGGAATTATCATATCTTTAGTAGATTCTTGTAATTCCTTAACTTGGTCTTCCAGGTAAGATATACGATGTTGAAGGCGCTGATTATCTTCTTGCGATTGAAGTAATTGTTGCTGATGCTGTTGACCCGAACGTTTTCGAATTACAACTAATTGACATTTTCCATTGGATCCAATTAATTTTTGAAATTCGTCTCGTGTTTTTACCGTTAAAATTTTCCCATTAACTTCAAGTAAGCGATCACCGCGATATAAGCCTTCACCATCTAGTACCCATTCCATAAATAAACCAGGAGAATCATGCTTTGTTGTAACTGCAAATCTTCCAATTGTTGCCTGCGTTGAATGTAGTGATAAATTTGTACCTGAATGAATTTGGTTGAATAATGTATTTTGATTGTTATTATAAATGTCTGATTTTGTAGATTTTTCTAAGCGTGATTGTAGAGCTCGAGTTTCCTCAACTAATGATAAGAGTTGTAGTTCCTCACGGCCTAATGCATATTCTAACTCAGCCTGACGTATACGAACGTCAATGTTACTGTAATATAAATGGTTTTTAGTTTTAAGTTAAGAATTATGTTCCGTAAAATATTATTATTATTAAGAACTTACTCTGTAATATCCAATTTTTCTAAAGCCCCCTTTAAATTTCTTATTGCGACACGTTTATTATCAGCATCATTACGTAATCTAGATAATCGTTGCTCAGCAGCGGGACGCTCAGATTCATCTAATGGAGTGCCAGTAGGCCTAGGTAGTTTTCCCAAACCCAATTGTAATCGTAAATTTTGTATAACTGCTTCTCGATCTTGAAGTGCAGACCGATGTTCTTTTGTTGTCGGATGCATATTACTGCTATTGCAATCAGAGATCGAGGGACGTGGTGAAGCTCTTGCCGACATTGCCGATATCGTACTACCACCTCCTAGTGATGTTCCTTTACGACGACGAGGTGTATTTGAACTACTGCTCAATGAAACCTCAATACTTGCCATCTGAAACGATACAGTACATCATGTAAAAATAAAAAATTAAATAAATAATAATGTTTATAATATATTTTCAATTGATTATAGGTCATATTGCATTAGAGTAATGAATAAATGTATGTATTGAACTTAATTTGTAGGCGAAATGGTAGGTATTTTTTTTTTAAATCATAAATATGTAGTATAAATTATAAAACGATTGAAATTAGATGCCTAACAATTAAATAAAAAGTACATCATCACATCGCAGTGCATGGACACCTTTTTAAAATCAGTTTAAATGAGAAAATTTGTTTTTGTTACATTATAGGCGACTATGTACTCAGTTATGTACATTCAAATAATTAAATATAAAACGCACGTTGCGTTGGTGTACAAGCACATACGAATGTATATATTTCTCAAACCCGCTTGATTTTTTTTTACCTCCAAACCTCTCTCATTTAATAGTTACGCGTTGTTTGATATAAAATGAAAACAAATAAGAGAAAAAACAAGTAAACAGTTAGAACTCGTTCTGAACTTTAGCCGCTTTCGCATCTCACGTAATGCAATAAAAATTGCATGATTTTTATTTTTTGTATTTTTGTAAGTTATATATTCTTTCACATTTTTTAATAAATATAATTATTCTGCATAGTTGAATAAATTTGTATGTGATCATACGTCGTTTCGTTTGGGTGAGCTCTTTGCTAGTTATTTTTATTTTTTATTTTCCATTTTTTCTTTTCTTTTCAATTTGTAATCAACATTCCCACCTGTATTTACATGTGATAAAAAAAATACATTTATTCATACGTAATGTATCATATCGTCGTCGTTTCGTAGACATGAAGACCGTGGAAATTGTAGACCATCTTAAACAGCACTCAGGTATACTATATATGAGCACGATAGTCGAATATATGCGTAACGTCTGTTATTTATATTTGTTTTATTATAATAAAAAGACGTTGTTCTTTATATTTGTGGAGTTCACTAGTTAAATTATAAGTCATTTAAAGGAAATTCGTTAAAACAGTAACATTTTTCTCTTGAATTTTTAAATTGAATGAAATTTTTTTAAATTGTTTTTTTTTCTCTCACCTTTGCTTCTAATGTCTCAAGATGTGCCATTCTCGGTTGACCGTTTAGTGGAGTTTGCGGTGATAATACTGTCTGCAAACGAAAAATAAGCAAAAAAAAAATATTATTGAATATTTTTAATAATGGCCATTCTCTTTTTTGAAATTACAATTAACAGCAAAATATGATATTTAAAATTACTTCTGGGAGATTTTTTTGTAAGCAAAATTTTAACAAAAAAAAAAAAACCATTCATAAAGGTCTGTAAGTATTCATTACACAAAAATATATCAATTTATCAAAAACTCTTGTCCTCGGATATTAAAACAAAATACGTTTTCTCACAATGCTACCAGATGTAAACAAAAATAACAAAACCAAAAAAAAAAAAAAGTTAAAAAAATTGAATAAATACTTATTCTATTGTTTGACTTTGATCTTGAATTATTGAAGTAATATAAGTAATAGATGTGATATGTCGATATTTTGAGTCCACTCATTAAGTTACTAGTATATATATCTCCTCGACACACTATACTACGAAATCGACTTGCCTTTTGCATGTTTTTAATAATCATTGCCGCTCGCACCGCATGTAACGTTAACAAAACATTTAACTATTTTTATTATTTATTTATCTATTTTAAATCTCACGCAATAATATTTCCATTCCGCGTACCCAATCGTTAAATATCAAGCAAAAAATATATGTATGATCGTTGATTGGTACATGGCTTAGTGTCAGAAAAATAAAATATTTTAGAACATGATTTCAGAATTAAATAAAGTTTTTTTTTTAAATATTGGACGATGTGACGCAGTAATGATAGATCATAGAGAGATAATGTGAATTATTTTCGGTATGATTATTCTCAATTCTGATTATAATCAAATAGAATATAGATATAATAGTGAATCACTAATTCAAGTTACTTACTTTAAAAGAATTCATAAAAACGAATAAACAAAAAAAAAATTCATGAAAATATCTGAATCATCACAAAAAGTCATAGTCTAATTACTTTTTTCTTAACATTAAAGGAATATAAGTTCATTAAGTAATGTTTTTTACAAGGAATATTTAATGTTAAAGATCTGTACTAAGCCGCAACTTTTGGTATGATTTATAATTGTGAACAAAGAGCCAAATGATATGCATATAAAGTTTATTTCTAATTTCTCTAAGGATTATCTATCTAATGTTGGTTGAATCTTACAGTTATCGTCGCCAAAAAATGTTTTTGAACAATTTAATAAAAATTCTTTTTTGTACATAATAATTTTACAAGTGCAAAATAATAATAAAAAACAAAACATTTAATCAAATTTTCATGCAAATATTTTGTTATTCTTTTTTTCTTCGATGCAAGAAAATCTAAATATATTTACAATGAGAAACCTGTTTGTTGTGAAGGAGGTAACAATAAAAAAAAAATAGCAACGACGAAAAAATGCTTGTTCATGTTTTGTAAGATATACACGTTATATGCGAGTTATGTCTAGACCAGGGGCATTAACCGTAAAAATAAATACTAACCAAATACAACAAAACATAAAGTCTATTTTTAAAGAAAATTGATGTATATAATTGAGCATAAAATTCAAATTATGCGATGTTATGTGAATTCAACTAAATCAAATTAAATATTACGAGGGATGAACATGTGAGATCATAAAATGTCTTTCTTATCCTCAGCTGAAAATAAATGAATTTGTAAGACAATCTAATTTTACAAAAGTTTGTTGTATGTCCATTGTTTACTGTGTATATCCCTCGCTATTGCTGAACAGTAAACAATCAAAGCAATCTACATTTTATAGAAAGAAAAAAAAAAGCGACACGACAGTTCCAACACCATTGGGCTAATAATATTTATTTACATGAAAAATATTTTGAAGCTAACAAGTTCTATTCATATTCAGGAGTATTCGAGTATTACTTTTATTTATTTACATATTTATTTTTTCTCGATTTGATTCTAAATGTTAATTATGGGGTCAAAAAACAGTTTTCCAATCATTTATAATATAATCTTTTATCGCTATATTTATAAGATATAAGATGATTATTTATTATATTAATCGACTAAAAAATATATCATTTATTTTAACTTCGAATAAGTATATGATATAATCATTTGAAAAAACGATATAAAAATTCTCCATGTGTTTATATTTTATGAATTAATTATGTAGATCGCTTTGTATTTGAATCTATTGATAAATGGTTCCGTTTATGTACGCTTATTTAAACCACTTTAAATGACTGTCAAAATGACTGTAAAATCCAAATTCACAAATATTATTATTATTATTGTATAGAACACTGAGATTCACAACTGAGAAAATATATGTTGCAATTAAATTCCATTCAAAAATATTGAACGGTAGTTATAAGAAGTAATTAAGGGTTATAGGGAATAAGTGCAATATCGCAAATGCAAGCTATCAGTATATAATCTAGAAAGATAATAAACACTAATTTCTGTCATAAAAAAAATAATATTTGTCGACATTTTTGAACTTTATAAACTGTAATCTGTAACCGAATTAAATTATTTATTTTTATCTTGAGAAAATATTAATTTTAATATTTCATAGTCTTAAGGGGGAGTTCATATCGGTTTTTTAGTTATTTTTTAAAATTATATCTCCATAAGAATCACATGTTAAAATTCACCTCGACTTTATCCCGTCGGCGGACTCACCTGGAAAAACGGTTGCGAATTTTTGCCTCGAGTTTTTTGCATAAAATTCTTCGATAAATTATCTCGTACCCGCAGTCTTTCAACTATGCACTTTTCAAACTCCTTCCCTATAAAAATTGAGCGACACTTTCAATTTCAATCGCCTAAATCACTTTTAGATAATGTCGTTAATTTTTTATAGGGAAGGAGTTTGAAAAGTGCATAGTTGAGAGACTACGGGTACGAGATAATTTATCGAAAAATTTTATGCAAAACACTGAAAGCAAAAATTCGGAACCGTTTTTCCAGGAGAGTCCGCCGACGGGAAAAAGTCGAGGGGGATTTTAACGTGTAATTCTTATGGAGATATAATATTAAAAAATAACTAAGAAACCGATTGAGCTCCCTTACCTTAAATTCTGCATCCAACAGTGGCTCAATCATAAAAATCCGTCCAATTAGTCCTGAGAAAAGTATACCCTGAAAATGGGTAAATTTTTTGCTATTTTTTTTTTTTGTATGAAGCACCCCCTTTATGCATTAGAATTAGAATCAGAATCATCAAATTTTATATTCTAAGCTGATGGCTGATGCCAAATGTGTGTTATGGATTTTTTTTGGAAGGATTTTAACCCACGTATACTATAATTAAACGATTAAACCACAAAATGCTTCCTGTGACTCGAAAGTTATTGTAAACATTTATAGTTAACGCGAATAAATGTTTTAAAAAAAGCAATATTGTATTTGATTTATACATTTATCAAAACGAAAACTTGTAAGAATTTGTCTCAATATTTAATAAAAAAAATCTTAGGATTTTTATTTGTTATTTTAAATCATTCTTCTTTTTTTTGCCTAAAATTTACATATAATAATCTTGAAAAAAAAAAAAAAAAATTCAATTCTATTCAAACGATTTTTTTAAACCAATATACTAGTTGACACTCACTATCCGAAACTAAAAAATAAGGGTTCTCGAAAAGGAAGTTTATCAATAGCGGCGCACATTGCCGTTATAATATTTTGTTTCATTTTAATTAACATTATGTAAATATGGGCCATGAACTAACACAATAAAATACCTATATTTTAAGCAATACAAAAAAAAGCTTGCAGCACTAATCTAAATCCTGAACAAAAAAAAAAGTAAATTTAAACACTGCCTGCCCACCACTAGTTTGTTTGTTCATCATTTAGGAAAATATATATTAACATTGAAATGAGTGACATAGGTAGCAAACGGTAAAACCATGATGAGGTCGTCGTACTCTTAAATCTAATCAAAAAGGGGTAAATTGTTTTGTTATTTTGAATGCACGTTAACAGAACAAAATTTGACAACACCGTCAGAATAAATTTTGCTATAATGCATTTTTTTTTTAAAAAAACTATTTCTATTTCTAATGTGATTGTTATGTAAATTAAAAAAATTCTTTTTTGTTTATGAACGAAAGTAATTTGAATCACATAAATTATAGATACTGTTACATAAATATTTTTGATTGAGGACAAGCAATGCTAGAAATGATTTTTTTTAATTTCAATTTAAAATGACATTATTGTTGTAATTTGTAACCTACCATTGAGATAGATCGTTCAGCTGCAAAACCTCTTGTACCAGTGGAGGGTTCACTAAGCACACTTCCTGATTCCATTTCGATTCATTATTAAATTTGATGCATAACCACACATACACTATTGAAAAAGGGCAACCGCTTTGTTTGCTATTATACAACAATATCTTTGCCAGCTGAAATTTAGAAAAATAAAAAAAAATTAATCGGGAGAAATTAAGGAAGTATAAACAAAATTTATTTCTTTATTCAAATGAAAATAAACGTTTTTCAAAAAATAAAAATAAAAATATATTTTCCTTTCGTTGGAGTTTTATTTTATTATTTTAATAGTTTTTTAGTAGCGGGTTTATTGGACCGGTAAAAAATATTATAAATTTCATTTAAATTTTAATAATCCTTTGATCTAATTTTTTAAATCGTTTTCTAATGTTATACACCGACAGTCGACACGATATACCATTTATAGATTCGAAACTCAGTGTTTACAAATTCGGTTTAAATTGTGTAAAATTGGATGTGTAATATTTTATAAATTGTAAATAAAAATAAATTATAATAAATTGTTATTAAATACTTAACTATTTGACATTACAATTCAATTCAATAAAAATTTGAATTATAAGCATTCATTTCTTTACCAAACTTTTATTTTTTTAGGTAGTTACCAATGCAACTCAAGAATGAAATTAATTTCGATGAGAATAAATTATTTGAGAATAATAGATTGGAAAGTTAAGGAGATCTGAAATTAAAGATGAACTGCGACTAATCAATTAAAAAATATAAAAAAATATGGATTTATAGTAAATTTAAAAAAATATAATAAGGGTATTCATGAAACGTGTTAAAGTCTAACAAACGCGTTAAAGTTTAACAATCGTTAAAAACACACATGAATTTTGACAGATTGTAGCACAATTGTTAAACTTTAACACATTTGTTAGACTTTAACGCGTTTGTTAGATTCTAACACGTTTCATGAATACCCTTAATATTTATTTTTCTATTCTATTTTTTTTTAAAGCTTAAAACAATTGAATCAAATATACCTTTTTGACAAATACTGACAGTATTAATTATAGTTACATTACAATAAAGTTAATTTTAGAATATAGTTTAAAAAATGCAATCTTTTTTAATATTATATTAATATGAAAAATAAACAAAATCTACAGAGAAAAGTGAAATTATTGCCAAAACTTTGCTTTCTTTAAAAAAACATTGAAAGAAAATAAAATACAAATGAAATAAGTATTTACATAGAAAGAAAACACAAAAAATAAATAAAGATGATTTTTATTTGAGATAGCTCGTATATAATAATGAAGTTATAATTGCGATCTTGTTTACAACAGGCCCAAAAGAAAAAGAAAAAAAAAATATAACTATATATAAACTATGGAGCCAGTAAGTGTAAGTGTAAGTGCCTATTATTATTATTATATATAAGTATATATTTTTTTTAACTTCTTTTTCATAACAAAAGGTTAAATAGATTAGTTTAGAAAAAATTATTATGTTTTTTTTTTGGAAAATTTTAAGCTCATTTAAGTATTTTGGTATAACAAACAATTCGATGCGCGCGCAAATAATTGTACAATACATAAAAAAGAAAAAAAATTCACGCTTTTACTTTTTACGAGAAAAAAAATGTTAAAAATATAATTATTTGCAATCAATCATACCGCATTTTATGAAGAATGAAAATGAAATGTTTTGTTTTCGCGTAGTAAATATTTTTCGAAAATTTAACATAATATTACAGTTCAGTAAATCAATGTCAAATATGATATGAACAATACCGATATAACTGCGGTAAATCTCGAAAACTAACCTACATTATTTTATATTTAAATTTTAACTGAAAAATGTTTATTGAATAACTTTCACTTAGACCTTGAAAAATTAATGTTACTTTTTTTTTCTTCTTTTTTGGTAAATGTTTTAAAGTATGTTTTTACACAAAAAAAAAAACAGGAATAAATAAAATTAACAATGTTTGCAATATGAATTTTAACCACATTTAGCAAATCACAGCTGACGAATGCATCACTGACAAAACAAATAACAATCTCGTATAAAATCATGGACGTAATGATGTGTACGCGCACACAAGTTATTTAAAAATAAAAGTCTCAATTATGTTATGATGGTAACTTTTATGTGCACATAACGTAAAGTACACATAGAACAGCATTTAGTAATGAGTTCGATGTAAACACAGGTAATAAAACAAAATTCTATGTAATGTACTTGCAATGCAAAACAATTCTTCCAGTACATAACTATCAACTTACAGTAAATAGAGATATATTTCTATTTTTTTTTCATTTATATATATATCTTAACGTTAAAAACTACAGTTTATAGCAAGTGAGTCCATTAATCTGTTGTTGTTTTTTTTTTTTTGCTATCAATCTTATTTAGAGTCTGAGTAAATAAATGCGTGTTCGTTTACCTATTTTTCTTCATTTCAGTGTTGCAGACAAATTGAGAAGAACATATGTGCCTGAACGTCTACATCAGACCTTCATCTTCTTTTCTTTTTTCTTCAATTTGCGATCAGTTACAAAAAAAGCCTCAAAGAAAATTTAAATAAATAATATACATTATACATATATGAACTTAGTAAAAAGTCAGGTAATAAATATAGTTGTGTAATCATGCCATTCTATGCAATTCTATGCGATTTTATAAATTTTAACAAAATTATCATTTATTAGATATGTTATACCATCGATATTCGATATGCTAGGGAGCTAATGATAATTTTAATGAAGTTTTAATTAATCAAAACGAACGTCATTAAATTCGAATTAATTAGAGAATATTTCCGCAGTTAGTATTGGTTTTAGATATAATATAACAAAAAAAAAATCATCAAATTCTGCTACAAAAATCTATTTCATTGGGCTACAAATTATGTCTAATGCGCTCAGAAAGAAAGTAAAAGACTATTAACAAGGTTCACCTGACCAAAAACTGCCAACGTCAAATTAATACTTAAAAAAAGTTCTATATTCAGTATGTTAAGAAAATACAAATGATAATATAATAGAACTTTTGAATCTGCATAACATTTCGGATAAACGTATTAATTCCATTTCAATAATTAAATACTGAATATGTGGTAAGAACAAAATATTAACTGTTGCGTGCGTGAATCCAATGCTCTGCTAGTCAACTATTTTTAGAATAAAATTACAAATTTCAAATCGCATTAGAAATAAAAATCGTCTCTTACTACAGATGCCATTCTATATTAATTATAGATTCAGTGAACCCCACATATTTTAAATATCGAAAAGTATGTAAGAGTAGGTAAATCAATATTTGCATTAATTTTATTCGATTGGAATGAATATATCTTGCGACATCAATAATTTTGATTTATTTACATTATATTTACCCAATGTTATAATGGTTTGCTATATTATATTTACTCGAACCTTTTTAATTTTTATTTTTTGAAATTCAAATCGTACACTCAAAATATTTCAATACAAAACAAAAGATTTCAATAATAGCGACGAATTCTATTTTGATTTCATTTATAAGCAAACATTTGCACCAACAGCAGCGGTTATAAATTACATTCATGGTAAAAGAAATATTTGCGTGTATTTTTAAACAATTTTTTTTTTTTTATTGTAAAGAGAGGTAGAGATGTAATTGTGCTGCGTCATTATATTATAATCATCAATATTATCTACAAATTTTAAATTAAAATTGTACTCAAACAACAAAAAAAAAAAAAGAAAAAAGAAAAAGAAAACATCAAACAATTGATGATGAACCGAAGTTTTGATGAAACAGCATGTGCGCACAATTATTTAAAACATTAATTTCGATTTTGATATCACATTTTTGGTCGAAATGTTGTTGAAGATTGAGAAAAAAAAAATTATTTAGTTAATGTCGATAATTTTAAAGAGCTATAATATAGTTTCGTTGAACTGTTTTTTTTTTTTTATTATTTTTTTTAAGTTATTTGAAATAAGCGATGGTCAATGTTTTTATAATTTCTGTTTAAATTTTAGGTTTTTTTTTGTTTTTTGTTCTATTAGCTAAATTAAAATTTTCATATTATTTCATTATTTTGGTAGTTATATAGTAAAAATTCACATATTAGATTTTAGCTACATATAGTAGGTTATTGAAATATTACTTATGGATGAAAAAATTATTTTATAAACGTCATCAAAGATCATCGTTTATTTAGGCGATTAATTTAATTTTTAATTTTTTAAATGGTTTATTTAATAAATAATAATTCGAATAACTCAACCATTCCAATTATAATCGAATAATTATTGGACAATAAATCGTTAATCGTTTAAAAAAATAAATAAATTTTATCGATTTCTGAGAAATTTGAAATGTGCTGTAAAACTTGAATTGAAATCAACTCTTAAAGCTCTAATAAATTAATGAATATTTTCAGACCAACCTCTAATATACTGAATTGGATTACATTTATAGTCTATATAATATGTCAATTATCAATTACGATGGAATCAATTGCGAATCAATTACAATTACTAAAATATTATGGAACAAACAAATAGAAAACATATCTTGTTTATATTGTTTGCTTGATTGATTTTCAAATTCATGAATATTCAACAAGTATTGCAAAATATTTTAATATTCTATAAAATATATAAGAACTAAAATTATATGGTTTATAAAATATGATTGGTATTTTAATTTCATATATTGAATTATATGCGCGATTAAAGTATAGGTAATTGATAATTTGTTGTTGATTGTTGGTTGTTTTTTTTATTATTATTTATTTGTATATCGTATAAGCGTACCTACTCGTATCTATATCTAATCAATAATCATATAATTTCTTATACAATATTTTATACCTATTGGCTAATAACTTAAGACTCACAACAAGATGTTATAAGACATTCACATTTTTTCTTCTTGTACATTACAGTTACTGAATGAGAGAATATTATTAGTAGTTTATTACACACATAGAATATCCTAAAGTTATAAAATACACTCACATGATTGATTATGAATTCAAATTTACCATGATTTATATTCAATATTTTAAACATTTTGCATCATCATGCTTCTGGCGATATATCCAAGATTAAACTAGAATAAAAGAGTAGATTTAAAATTGAATTTTAACGGATTCTAAATAGGATTTTGTTTCTTTTTTTTTTAATAATTTGCATAAAGGCATAATTAGATCATTTTTGAAATTAAAAACTAAGTTTTTCTTCCGGTGATTATTTAAAAAAGAAATTCTTTTAATGCTTCTAATAATTTATTAAGAATAAAGGTTAGTTTCCATGTGGTAAGAAAAAGTTGGTAAGAAAGAATATGTACGGACGAAAGAATTATTTCTTTGCTTGTGTTAGAAATCTTTGTATTCGTGTAAGCACATTCAGTAATACACGCATACGCATAATTCTTTCGTCTGCACTTTTTCTTTCTACATGGAAACTGAGGGTAAGACTGATATACGCAGTAAGAACTCCGTAATTCAAGTTTAAAATTTACCGAAAACTGGTTTTTGACTCTAATTCGATTTGAATGTACGCCATGTGATAATCTTTCTGCAGATTCGTATAGTCATTTTTAAAATGCCTGCGATATCACCTGATTTACAGGATCATTATAAAAATATTAAGTTCTTTTTAAGATTTCTTTTAGTTCTGAATTAGCGTGGTGATATTTAAAACTGTTATTGAACTAAAAATGTTGATATTTTTGTACTCACGAAAATATTAGAAAGAAATGCGTAGGTATTTTCCTCGCAGTTTTTTGTTTTTGTTTTATGAATGTTAATAAATACTTAAATGGCTTTTCTGGTTGCTGTCGTTTTTTTCTATTCAAATTTTTTATTTTTTCTACTTAATTTTAAAAGTTGAGTATGATATTTAATGGTCTTAAAATATTATTCATATATCGGCAGTCATACAGCATGAACCATCCGTTGCATAAAAGGAGGCGATACGGTTTGCTAAGCACAACAAACATTCGAGCCATCAAGAATCAAGTCAGTTATAAATAAAATGTCGACAACACATTCAACAACGATATATATATATATATATAAATATTATATATATATTATATATTTATATAGAAATATAATAACAGCTAAGCAAAGTAACTTGTTTATTATTATTATTATTACACTTATCATATAAAAATAATAAAATTAAATAAAAAGGGGTCTCTCAATTCTATTGCTGTTACATATGTAGCTAGTGGTGGTACTGTTAATACAAAAAACGAATAATATACCAAAGTATTTAAGTAGAATTCGTTGTGTTATAGTTATTTAAATATATAATTTCCGCAAAGAGTTTTTTTTTTCGTTATTAAGGTTTTTTGTTTTTTTTTGTTTGCTAGTTTGCTTTACTTGAAGTACCGTTCTTCTTCTTCTTTTTTTTCTCTTTAAATTGCAATAACTATTTTATTTATATGGCATACATACATACTTTATTCAGAGAAAAAATCGAGATATATACTAATAATTAACTTTGCAGTTTTAATAAGATAACAAGATTACACAAATATTAAGTGTCTTGGTTTTTAACTTAATAAATTAATAGTAACAAAGGAAGAATAAAGGCGGTATTTGGGGAATAAGGTTGTGAAAATCACATTTAAAAACCAAACTGAGCTAGCATCTATACTGAATTACTGGTTAAATGCTCTACATTTTGTTCATATCCACTTAATTTTTTAAGACTCAGTTTAAACGCATTTATCATGAAATGAGCTCCATTTTGCCTACATCCTAATTCTTCCATGGATCACATTAATACTTTCAATGGGAGCACGACAGAGATTAGATGTTCCTCTTGATTTAGGTATATATCAACGAACAAATTCTTTTAAATTAAATATCCCGTAATATCCGGCGCACTGGTAATGCTATTTATAAAATTGTGTAGCATAACGTTTAAATGCCGAAAGAGAAAAGACAATAGAATTTATGTATTATATACGCTCGGCTCTCGTATACAAAATTATGGTTTTAAACCACGCGCGTACGCACAGAAAATTACATTATGAAAATGCAATGAACTGTTAAGTGTGTTTCTATTGTTTGCATTGCGAGATGTTATAATAAAAATTTGAGAACTAGGGCCACAGCCAAAAAATTTTCGTTATGTTTTTTTTTTCATGCGTTATGTATCTACCGATTCTTCTATGAAAGAAAGAAGAGATTTCATACAATTATATTGTGTGTGTACTCTTATTTTACACGCATGTTAGTTAGGGGGCAATTCAAATCAATCATTTTATTGAATAGAGGCAATAATAACAATATTTTAGGACAAAAAAAAAATTTAGAGGGAATTTTGGTCCTTCTGGTCCTAAATATTACCTATGATTTTGTTGTTGATTTAATTAAAGCATGTGCAGATGGTTTGTTATAGAATTTTGCTTAAAAATAATGTCAGTGCATTGTGATCCAAATGTAAATATACTTTGGTGTTATTGTTGAAAATGAAATGCAGTGAGTACATTTGTGCACAATAAATAATAATGAATGATGAGTACCGTTTTGGATAAAAAATTTGTGATGTTAAAATAGAAAAATAAAAATCGTTTATTTTGGTAGGTATATTAAACGATTTCTTTTTTTTTAGACCTGGACTTTTCTAAACATATTTATTACACCGATCTGAATTTGTTGTAGGTAGAGTAAAAAAAATTGATCTTCGCGTCCATAAGAAAACTTCCTATGAATTCTTTAACAAATGGATTTTATGGTAATTGCAAATATGAATTAAAATTCACTTTTTTTTCCATTGCTACTCATTCACCATCAAGTTTAAAAATTAAAAAGAAAGAATCCTAACAAAGCCATAAATTATGTGAGTAAAAACATTTTATTATCAGATCGTAACGGTACATAAGAAAATACAATTAATAAAGAAACTTTAATGGAATTAATTATGATGAATGTTACGTAAACATTAATGTTATTTCGAAGAAGAAATATTTTATTGTATGTATATATATTTATAATTTATATGTATTATTATTTTTACTTTTTTTTTTTTTTGTGATAATTACCTATTTTATAAATCATATCTCATGCGATGATATTATGGTATTTATTACAGACGTTGTACTTGTGCATCATCTTCTTTAGATGTACATCGCATCTTCGTATTTAGATTTTGAAATAAAATGAATATAATTTAATATTAAATGTTTAAAACTCTTTTCGGACAATTGTAAAATTTTTGCAAAAAAAAAATATTAAACATCTAACTTAGAGTCATATTATTGTTTTATGATGGCTTTGTGAACATGAATATCATTTATAAAATGATGTTATCTAGCTAACGATTCTCTGTTTTAATCTATAAGCTAATTGGGTAATGTCTGGAAATCAGGGATAATCAAAACTGTTGAATAGTCACGTTAAAAACTATTATATCTGTTTGTAATGTCATTTCCATGATTCAGCATTTTTTTTTTTTAATTTCTTAGTCTTCATCAGCTAAGTTCTACTGCAAAAGATATTTTGAATTTACTAAGATCCATAATATGGTTATTTAAAAAAAAAACTACTGAAATCTAGCATGGCAAAAAAAAATTAATTGGACTTCTGTGATTAATATTAATTGAATGAAATATACCTGACAAGTTTTACTACTTCGAAGGTTTTTACTGTCAGATCTTTTATTTCTATTTACAATAGTAAACTGATTTATGAGTTTTCGAAGGCTTTCCAAGCATTTAGTTTCTATTAAATTTTTCCTTCCGTAAAATTATCAAACGCCTATTAAATTATATCGATCTAACCATAGTTGTTTAGTTTGCTACATTAAATATTTCTCTTAAAAAATCTTACCAACAAACATTAAATAAAGTTTAAATCACGTATAATGTTCATGTGGTTTAGATAATTATTTGGCTTGTGGTTTTAAACAATGCGTATTAGTTAAAATAACATATTGGATAAATTATATTAAATTTTCTCACTATTTGCTTCTTTCCATCCGGTATCAAAACTATTATAGACTATTGATTGACTGGTTTAATTATTAAATTAACCTACAAAATATTTTCTTATTTTAATAGCTAACAAATCATCGCAAAAAAAATGAAAAAGAAAAGAAAAAAGAAAAAAAAATACATTCGCTTTGCACTGAACAGTGAACATCAATTACAATCACTTTCATCTACAATCATTTTGCGCAATTTATTAAATTTCATTACGCGAGGATTATTTTTATGCGGCGTAACGCATCATTTATGTAGGTAGGTAAGTATAGAAATAATACCACTACCGAATGCACACTTATTGAAATTATAATGTTGCCAAGCGAAATATATATATATTTATAAATACTATACAATTTAACATTGTTTGTCGTGTCGTCAATAATTAACTTACTTTATGTCTTTTGTACTTACAGCTTGATTGAAGATAGATGCGTAAATCAAGATAAAAATAAATAGAAAAGTTTTATTTTATAAGAATAATGAAAAGGCGACGAAAAGGTGCTTAAAGAGCTTGTTTTATTAAATTGTTGTGATGTCTGCAAATAGTAATAAGTAGTAATTAATTAGTTTGGAATGAAAATTCCATTCAAGAATTTTACCTAGACCTACATCAAAGTATTATAGATAATAAATATCACAAATAGTCACATCAGTCGAAATATAATAACAAATATATGCAATATGCATTGAATTTAAGTTAAAAATGAAAAGAAAATAAAAATAAAAATAGCCACAATTATTTATTTTTAATGAGATTATGATTCATTTAAAAAAAAAATAAAAAATTATAGGATTTAATTAAATTTCTCCGCGCACGGATGTTTATTATTATTATTTTGAGAGTCAAGCAATTATATTTACTGTGGATGCTCTAGTTTTGTACTTTGATTAGTTTATACAGCGTCTTATAATTTGTCACGCATTTTAATTTTTTTTTTCTTTCATCTACACAATTAGATGTTTTTTCTTGTTTTGTTATTGTTTTTAAAAAATAATAATTCAGTGACAACGTTATGATGAACACAGGTTGCAGAACAAATCTAAATTATTAATAATTAAAAAAAAAAAAACATAAAACACAAAAACGCAAAATGTGAAAAATAATGTCGTTACACTTTAGTCTTTTTTGGCTGACATAATTGAATTAGTTTTAATTAGCAACACTTTATTAAAGTAGTTACTTTTGGTGAGCAGCACAAATTTTCGAGAATTAGAATTTCATTTTAAATTCTGTTAAATCTGTTTTAATATCGTATGACTTTTGTTTCTTTTAAGAGGTTACAAAAGTATTTATATAGACATAAAATTTAATTCAATTATCAGAAACTATATGAAATGAATGAACTTAGGAACGCAGAACCAAAGATATCCAACTATATTTCTGTTTTTTCTTTTCATTTATTTCAAGATTGAAAGTCTATAAACAATATCAGCAAAAGTAATTAATAATGCTTATTAGTTTAAACACAAATTAATGATTTTGATATAAACAATTTAATTGAATGTTTAAATATTTTTAAATAAATAAAATGCTCTATTTGGGCATTTTTGCTTTGTTTTCTTTTCTTATTTCTTTGTTTAACAAAATTTGAATTCAAAGTAAAAACCAAAAGATAATTTACGTTAAATTTACGTTAATTTTGTAAAAGTTTTTCATAAAAAAAATTGTAATTTTTCATATTATATTTTGGGAATAAACCCAAATCCAATATTTACAAAATGAAAAATAAATAAATAAATGTTTCAGGTTGTGAAAAATCAAGAACGTAAAAATAATGATATCCAGATGTTTTTCTTTTTCTAAAAATCATACATCGACTACCTATAAAATTAATGGACACTAAAATCTTTCTAACAATTCTTGCAGACATAGAAGCTCTGAAAACAGGTTTAAGGTATGTTTTCGGTATTTTGTGATTTCGTATTTTTTGTTCTATACAATTAAATTAAAAATTATAAAACAATGCATGATTATGCTTACCAGAATAAAAAAAAAAAAAAAAACTTTCTTTGAGTGATACCTAAACCAGTTCCAGAATCACTATAGCTTCCTACGTATGCATAACTCTTAAGATATGTGAAGAAAAAAAATAAAAATAAAAACAAAACAAAACTAAACACATAATTATAATTTCAAATTAATTCTTTAGTGCCTACTCCATTTGGTGGAATTTTTGATAAATTAAATATTATTACACACATTGTAAATCATATTCAATTCATTCATAGTCATAATTGAGGTTATAAAAGCAAAACCAAAATAAAAAGCGTATTTTTTTTTTTTTTTGTAAAAATTTATCGTTTCTTTGAATGACAATATACCAAAACGAGTATACGACATAGGTTATTACAAAATAACAACACTTTTTCCTTATTTCTTGTACTTGTATAATACCTATTGTCGACAAATCGCGGCTACATACTCGCATTTTAACTTGTTGTAATCTTATATTATTATTTCATTTTAAAATATATGGAAGTATACATCTACTATGTGTATAATATATAATATATAAAAAAAACGCAACACTTTGCATACGTAGGTTTTTACCTTTACACGATTACATTTTTACGTCGCATAGTTTAACATAATAGAAATAGAAAATAAAATACATGGAAAAAAAAAACAGAATTATCTTTTTCTTTTTTTTTTTCTCTATACAAATGCGAAACGCGATACGATTTTTACATACACAATGGCCGGTCAAGGTGACTAAAAAAGGTATTTATAACGAAAATATTTTTATTCTTTTTTTTTATTTTTAGTCGTCTATTTGAGCAACAATAAAAGACCATATTTTATGCTGAATTTATTGCTTTATTTTATGTGTTTGTACGGACCACTAGATCTATGGAGATCGTGTGTATTAAGATGAGAAAGAAGAGGTAAGTACTCGGTAAAGCATATAATCATAAGTGGTTATAAGTATGCGCATATAGCACACCGCATAATCATCATCGAATAGATTATAAAAATTCAAGTTGAAAATTGTCTTGAATTTTGTGAGAACGATTTTATCAATTGAACATTTTGTTCAATAAGGAAAATTTTCTTCAAAGAATAGATTTGTATTAATATTGACCAGCCATAGTCAATAATTAAATTCAATGTTTGGTTGCTAAACATCAATGCAGACAATATTATTATTTGATAAATGCTTTAGTAATAAACGAATTCTTTTCTTTACAGTTTGGTAAAAAATAATTAAAATGATGTAAAACCTCTCTAATTGAATTCATACTCTTTACAAGAAGGAGGTAGTTCACCGGGTTCAATTAGAGAAATTTAACTGTATTTCACGTATTCATATCTTTCAGTTATCGATTTCAATAAATAATCATAAGATATATATTATATATTTATACTCAAGCCTGGAATGCGATTTAAAAAAAAGTCCATGCATTTATATGAAATTACTAAAAAGGGTCGCGATTTTGTCGATTTTTCAAAAATACCAATCCACCACTGTCTGTACGTCGGTAACAATAATGATCATTTCACGACAAATAATTATTTTTTTTGTTAGTAAATAAACTCAACATTTTATATTCATTCAAGTAAATATTTTAAATTTTCAGGAAGTATTATAAAAGTGTTATTTTCATGGGACATTCGATTTATTTTGATTCTGACCTTATCTTTCTAAAATCAAATTTATATGAATGAGCGAGCATTCAAATTTGATTTCAGAAAGATGTATAATTTCGAGCATATTTTAGTTATTTTTATTTCGTTAGATTATTTTATATTACACCTTGTTAAAAATGATCTTACCGAGAATCAAAACATTGTATTTTTTTTCTTTTTTCTGCTTTAAAAATCTTGATGATTTCAAGATGAATTTCTTGAAGAAGCCCCATCTCAGCCTCCACAGATAAATTTAGATCAATATTTCAGCAATTTTAAATATATAGAATAGAAGAAAACCCGCAAATATTATTGGATGATATCACGTAAATATGTTGTTTTTATGTGTCTGTCATTTTGACCGGAACTTTTGCAGCCAGAACCGTCTGGTTACGGAAGAATTTGATTTAATTTTCAAGTGCCTAGCAACGGAATCTGTTTCAGTAATTGATTAAATTAATCCATCAGCTAGTCTTTAAAATTAGTTCGAATTCTTCCTAAACCTGACTGTTCCAACCAGTCGCGAACTGGCCATAAAAATCCCTCAAATATATAAATTGTTACGACAAAATTTTTTGACGATAAAAAACGCGTTGATCTTCTTTTTTTTAAGTACATCATATACAAAAAATAAAAACCGTAAAAAACCCTTTGGCTATCCCCTAAACTAAATACTCTTTTTTCTCCAAAACCACACTTGAAACAAGCTAATTATTTATCTCATATTATTTGAAAACAAAAACATATTTCTGAAAAAAGCCCGTAAAAATGTTATTATTGTTAAAAAAAAACCTGTGAAAACACAACTTTAAGAGAATTTAGGGTGCTACAGTATCCCAGCACCCCGTACCAGTCCCGTCACTGACTTCCCACCAAAATTACAGACACGGTTTTTATATCATTGTTAATAAATTAAAAACTTTGTGTTGTTTGGGTACATATACATTAGGGTGGATCGATCTTTTGTAACACCCCTGGTACCACTGTTTTCTGAGTTGCATTTTGTCTCAAGATTACCGTCATATTTTTTTTTTTTTTTTTGCGAATTTCGAG